>JABSTQ010009144.1:0-210000 GCA_013358835.2 Ixodes persulcatus
CTCTTGCGACGCCTATTCCTCTTCCCAGAAGCAATTGAAGGTTGCCTTCCAGGACAACTTCGCCGCAGGTAGCTGTATCGGCCACGACGGGTACGACAACACTTAATCGCGGCGGCAGGTTCACGTGGGCGGCGGCGACTCGGACGGCGGCTGACGCTGTTTGGGGTTTCTCTGAAGGCGGAACAGGCTTCCGCAGCGTCAATCTGTTCTCACCCAGGTCGATGACAGCGCCGTATTCGCACAGAAAGTCCATGCCAAGAATGACATCTCTGGAGCAGTCTTGTAGAACGACGAACTTTACCGGACACGTCTCGCCGTGGATCTCGACGCGAGCAGTGCACCTTCCGACGGGCGTGATGAGATGTCCTCCTGCGGTTCGTATTTGGGGTCCATCCCACGGCGTCATGACTTTGCGAAGGCGGCGAGAGAGCCTTCCACTCAAAACGGAGTAGTCTGCTCCGGTGTCGACGAGTCCCGATGCGTCGTGGCCGTCGATAACAACTTTTAGGTTGTTGGACACCGTGGCAGGGGCGTCGGTGCGATGCGGGGCGTCGGGAGAGTGGGAGCGCTCCGGCGTTTTTGGAGGCTGTTTGCTTCCGTCGTCTTCGGCAACGTCACCCCCAGGCGTTGCCGCACTTAGTTTTCCCGGCGATGGAGCGGAGACAGGCTCTCTAGGCGAGGTCGTGGCGCTGGGGACGCTGAACGTCGTGGCGATGGGGAGCGGGCTTCACGGCGGAGAGACGACACTGGGGAGGGCGAACGTCGGAGGTACTCCTCGATGTCGCGAGGGCGCTCGTCGTACCTTGGGCGCGGGTCGTTCGGGTGGAACCCGCGCAGCCCCAGTTGTCTGTAGGGGCATCGGCGGTAAATGTGGCCGGCTTCACCGCAGTGATAGCACAACGGGCGTCGATCACAGTCCTCCACACGTCGGTCTTTCGTGGCGCTGCTGGTTCTGGGTGGGCGTGCGCCTGATCTTCCTGGCATCGGGAAAACTGCGGTGCTGGAGGTTCCCGTCGGGGTGGCGCCGCATACGGGTGAGTAGGGGGCGGTGATCGTCGGGTAGCTGCGGCGTAGCTCAGCGTCGGTGGTTCGGGAGCGGCGCTGACAAGAACTTGTGGCAGCAGCGCCTGCTGAACTTCTGCCCGGACAACCTCGGCGATTGAGTGCGAATCCGGGCTTGCGGCAGCAGGAAGAAGCTTCCTGATTTCCTCTCGCACGACGTCCCGGATGATCTCGCGGAGGTCCGGGCCGCTGCAGCTGGAAGTGGAGAGGGCAGCGACGCCGGGAAGTCGCTGGTAATGGGAGGCCCGTGCTTGAAGCGCACGTTCGATGTTTGTGGCTTCCTTGACGAAATCTTCGACGGTGGCTGGGGGGTTGCGGACAAGGCCACCGAAGATGTCGTCTTTTACGCCTCGCATCAGGATCCGAAGCTTCTTTTCGTCGGTGGCTAGAGGGTCGGCGCGAGCGACCAGGCGCAGAACATCTTCTACAAAGCTGGTGATCGTCTCGTTTGCGCCCTGGGTCCTCATTCGAAGGAGGTCCTCGGCCCTCTTCCGTCGGTACTGGTTGGTGAAAGTCCGTATCAGCGCGTCCTTGCAGGCGGTCCACGAGGTCAGGGAAGTTTCGCGATTCTCGAACCAGTGCCGGGCGATTCCTTCGAGTGCGAAGTAAAGACCCTGTAGGCGCTGTTCTTCTGTCCATCGGTAGTGCTGGGCCACTCGCTCGTACTGCTGTAGCCAGTCCTCGACGTCTTCATAGGGCTCACCATGGAAGGACACGGGCGTACGGGCGGCGACAGGTAGGACAACGTCAGGTGGCGTGGTCATCGTCGCGGTCTTCTTCCTCGGTTTCGGTGGCAAGGGTCCAAATTCCGGGGATTGGCCTTTGGCACGGCGTCTTGATCGGACTTTGGCGTCTTGTGCGAAGGGTAACCTCCCGGGGCTGATCACGTCACTTGGCGGGCGTGTTTTCGGAGGGGTACGCTCCACGGGCATAGAATGCGATACCCCGCACCTCCACCAAAATGTCACGAATGACAAGTGATGAGGCGATAATAACTGAGTAAACTGAACGTTTAATGGGGCGAACTTGTGCCCAAAAATAAAGAAAGGAACAGAAGAAAAGAGTAGATAACAAGAGAGCGTCGCAGGCGTCGAAGGCGGCGAAGCAGCAAGATCGAACGATCAGGCGAAACTGACCGCGGCTCGCCACGCGGAGCCCCTTATGTACACGCGTGGGGTTCTGGAAGAATCGGCGTAGAAGGTTTTGCGTGTGGAACATTCTGACCTCGAACAAGCAACACGGTTCTCGAATTTACCAGAACATTTACGTCAGAGTACACAAAAATGCGTCCCCGCGGCCAGGAATCGAACCCTGGCTTTCTGCGCGGAAGGCACGCGCGATAACCGTTAGGCCACGAGCGCGCTGCCTGCTTGGTCAGCTGCGCTCGCGGCAATATTCATCAACGACAAACGTCTGACTTGAATTTGCCCAAAGAAGGTCGTGTACCCAAAACATCGCTAGAGTTTGGTAGTTTGCGTCGTGCCACTAATTGTCCACGTGCGCGAGACCGGATATTGTTTTTCGAATTTATTGTTATTTGGCGCCAGCTAACCGGTGGCGCAGTGCTCGTGTCCAGTTCACCAGCCGCATTTGGTTATGACGCGCCCGTGCGGGTAACGTGAATATCAGAAGGTATGCCGTCGGAACGAGAGATAAAATCCACCCCTTTTCTTCTTTTAACTTTCTTCTTTGCAAATCAATTTGTGGTTTCTTACTCTGACCTTATAGCAGGCACGTAGCCAGGACTTTGTTTCGGGGGGGGGGTGGGGGGGGGGGGGGGGGGGGGGGGCCGGGGGGCCCGCCCATGACAAAATGCTGCATGAGGGGGAGGGGGGAGAGGAGGCCCCAGCAAAATGGAATATTTCGGGGAGGGCCCGGGCCTCATGGGCCTCCCCCCCCCCCCCCCCCTGGCTACGTGCCTGCCTTATAGTAACTGAGGTCTTAAGAATCGGCAAACGTGACTTATCTCCAGCAACGTATTATTGCTCTTCAGCCAATCAGATTGCTGCATTCATCGATAGGTACACGCTGAAGAACGAATCATGAACCACGAAGCGTGAACATAATAAACCACACCTGCGTTTCTTAAGCTCGTGACATTACCTGGAACAAAAGGTGCAAAAGAACAACACAATTTTTCTATAAGCCGACGTCGATCTAAGATTAATATTTATCAAATCGAAATTTAAGATTGTGGGTGCCTGGTAGCATTTATTTCAGAGAAATCAACTTTTCAGCAAGAAACAAACAATATTGTATTTTTAATCAACAAGTTTGTTCTCGCTGAATTAATGGCTACAAACACCCACAACCTCCAATTCCTGTTAATGAATATTGGTCTTCGGTGGACGTAGGCTTCTAGGTAATTTTTGTTTTCTTTTCTATATTTTGATCCAAGTAGCGTCGTGTGTTCCAACGTTGGCATTTTATCACCGCGAGCGCTACCGTCAAAATCTCAGTGAATTTCAGCTTTCTGCAATACGTAGTTTATTTATCTGGGTCGAAAAACCTGATTTCATGTTCCCCATCGATCCCAGTATATTCAGTCATAACTAGCTTTTTTGCTCGCAGTTTTACTTTACCTTTTAAAGTCTTTATTGCTTCAAAAAAAAAGGAAAAAAAGATAGGGGTGTGCCCATACTGGTTCGAATCGAATAGCATTGCGTCATGCATGACATTTACCGTGAAGGCAAGAGCCAAAACACCCCTTTTTCTAACATTCTTAAAACATTAGGACTGACACTTCGCTATTCGATTCCAACCGGTATAGTTGCACATCCTCTAATTTAAACCATTTGATGCTCTGTGAGAAATTTGGAGCGTCCCCATTGCCGCAAAGCACTTGGGAAAGCAAATCATTGAAATCTACGGAGGGGGCTTGGAGAATGATGAAGAAAAAAATATATGTTAAACTCTAAAAAAAAGAAAACGTTTGAGCTGTGGTTTTGAGCACGTTGCAACGTCGTGCTCGGTGCAGCAGCACTGGCTGTTTCTTAGATCGAAACGTATCTTTCAACCTGATTGTAGCTAGATTTCATGCGTCTTTAAATGATAAAGTGAGAAGTAACCCAAAGGAGTTTTGGAAATATGTAAAGTCAAAAAACAAAGTAGCACTCGGAATTCCCCCGATTAATGACAGTGGTCAAGCTGTTACAGAAGAAGAGAAAGCGACACTCTCTAATAATTACTTTCAATCGGTATTTTCGCCCGCAGTTTCTAATGCGTATCCGCTCTCTTATGATCTCTCCCTAAACAGAATGAATGAAATTGAATTTTCTTACACCGGTATCTTAAAAATGGTAAATAGACTAAAAACAGACAAAGCAGGCGGTCCCGATGGTATACCCAATCGTGTTCTAACTGAATGTTCCGGGATCATCTCATCATTTTTAGAAATCCTTTTCAAAAAGTCGCCTCCAGTGGAAAGCTCCCGAGCGAGTGGAAAACGGCAAATGTTGTTCCGATACACAAGGATGGACCAAAACATGTTGTTCAAAATTACGGACCCATTTCTCCTTTGTGCACCTGTTCTAAACTAATGGAACATATAATCTACAGCAATGTTTTCAGTCATCTAAACAAAAATAGCTATCTCACTCCCTCGCAACACGGCTTTAGAAAAGGATTTTCTTGTGAAACGCAGCTGATTGAGTTTTACCACGATCTTGCATATTCATTTGACAACAGATTTCAAGTAGATTGCATATTTCTTGATTTTCAGAAAGCTTTGATACAGTGCCTCATGCCCTTATCATCCATAAACTTTTAACATTAAACTTACCGACTAACATTATCGCATGGCTGACCGACTATCTACACCAGAGAAAACAATCCGTTTTAATCAAAGGCAAGCACTCAGCCCACGTACCAGTCACATCCGGAGTCCCACAAGGGATCAGTATTGGGACCGCTTTTATTTTTGATTTTTATCAATGATATTACCCAGTCACTGAAATCAAAGATAAGGCTCTATGCGGATGACTGTGTAGTCTATTCTGAAGTTCAGGAAATTGCCGACTGTTGGGTACTACAAGATTATATCCGCCGTATCTCATCCTGGTGCGACACATGGGCATGACGTTAAACATAAATAAATGTAATCACGTACGTTTTACGCGTACGCGCAAGCCTATCTTATTTACATATGACATCAGCGATAATTCTTTGGCGACAGTATCAGATGTAAAATACCTTGGTGTATATTTTCAGAAAACCTTACCTGGATACAACACGTGGACTACATAACCGCAAAAGCAACTCGGATGCTTAATTTTATTAAAAGAAACTTCAGAGACTGCCCTATGAACATCAAAAGCACATTATACGTTACATATATTAGACCTATCTTAGAATATGCAAGTGTTTCTTGGGACCCTAGCCAGGCCTACCTTGTGAACCAACTGGAGTAAGTACAAAATAGAGCAGCTAGGTTTATAGCAAGTAATTACAATTTTAGATCCAGTATTAGTCAGCTAAAAAGAGAACTGCATTTAGTCTCATTGGCCCAAAGAAGGAAGTGTATGCGCTTAAAGTTGTATCATAGCATATTTCATAATTACTTCGGCATAAATAAAGCTAACTACATGCTGCCTCCCCACTTCACATCAGGAAGAAGAGATCACTCAAAAAGGTGAGAGAGTACCACTGTAGGACGGATGTATTTAAAACTTCTTTTTTCCCTCTACAACAACCAACTGGAACTCTCTACCGGAAGATACAATCAACATCACATCTACAACTTTGTTCTTCGATAATATCTTAAATGCCGACTTCCTCAACTGATTCGTGCGTCATCATGCCCATGCCACTGTTCAACTGAGTACCATGTAAATACTACAAATCTGTTTTGCGCGCTCATGTTATCATGCCCTGTGCTTTTGTACATTTTCTCATGTATGTGTATCCCTCCCTCGCAATAATGCCTTAGTTAGGCGCTGCGAGGTAACCTGAATAAATAAATAAATAATACTGACTCTTTCAAAGGCTTTACGGGAAATAAACGCTACAGTATATTTCGCTCCGTCCCACATTACCAGCTTTTTTTTTTTTTTGTATGTGCGTGATTGGTTTGGCAGCTGATAGCAAACCCCAAAATGCGACGAGTCCCTCGAAGATGAACTTTTGGGCACTGATTGATTGGGTCCATTCGATCGTAGAGTGTACTGCTGTCGGCCTCAAAGTTAAAGGAGTATTGAGTGAGGCTCACAAGATCAGAAAGGTTTAAAGTTTTTTAATGCGGGTTCAATCTAAGAGCGCACACGCCAAAAGTACATAAATTCTGTCAAAGCGCAATCGTTCTAACCTCGTTGTAGGCAGCTGCTTCCTTTCCGGCCAATGTTCCACACGCTTGTATAAAGAAAAGTGGAAAGTTGAAAAGTAAGAACCGCGTAAAAACTACACAAAGCAACTTCCGGTGACGCTCATCAGTGACCTCAATAAAAAAAAAAAATAGTGCATAGCTGTCTCCTTTGCGTCACTGTCGACGACTTCTTTTGTTTTTTTCAACAGACAGGTTTTTGACACGGGCTCTTTCAATGAATACATGATGTTGAGTTCTATGATAGTTTTTTTTATTACAATAAAACAGAGCTGATGTACTCTCTTGAAAATTCTGAGTGCACGTGATATATAGCAATTCACTCGCCGCGCTAGTCATTGATCTTGTTTAATAATTTTAGGCCAGTGAGAATGGCGAGCGCTATTACGTAATGTTCATTCTGTGGTCTCATTGGCGAGAAGGCTTGCAACTTTTATGCGTACGAGGCTTGAAAGTTTACTAACGTCGCGGACGGCTCAAAAAACGCAGGACGAAGCCATTATGATTCGAGCCAACACTGGTTACACAGCTACACCCAGAAGAAAAAACTGGAAGCTGTTCAAAAGCGGGCCACTCGCTTCATCCTTTTGAAAGCATACGTCTACTACCATCATCGCCGCATTGAAGGCTGAAGCAAAACGTTCCTCTTTTGAAGCACCGAAGAAACATATCACCTAACGCCCGCACCTGCACAAAATGCATTACTACTTAAAGGGCCCATGAAACGAATTTTGGGTTAGGATAAATCATTTTAGATTGGGATTTTACTACTAGCACATCGTTCAGTGGGCCAAAAGAAGAAGGGTAGAAAGTGAAAAGCCTGACTTTCAGTGCGAAAATTTGAGAACACAGCGGACTATTTCGTACCTCCTCCCCTTCGTAAACTCTCTGCTTTTTTACTGAGATACATCCGCGGTCCCAAAAGCGCGTCATCGGGTCCAAACGCACGTCACATGAAACCGGACCTCACTTCTTCCCTTCACCCCTAAGCTGACATTGTGGTGGAAGCTACGCGCTTGCCGGACCAACCAGCCGCCTCCCTTTCATCACCTGACCTCATTCTCTGCACGTGGGTATGCGCAAAGGAGCGTGATCACGTGGCAAGTGTGGCTGGCCCAACGAGCACGTAGCTTCCACAGCACTGTCAGCTTCGGGGTGAACGGGTTGGGGAAAGCAACTTTTGTCTTGATTTTGAGCGACGGGCTAAACTTCTGGGGGGGGAGAATGGCTCTGTCCGGGTACACAAACCAGATTCCGAGCAAGAGGGGCCACCCCTCTATTCGTCTTCTTGAACTGTTTGGTGGAATGCGCGATTTATGAGTTGAGGAGGAAAGCTAAACAGGAAAAAGTTGGAAAAGCGTTTCATGACCCCTTTAAGAATGCATGCATGCTATCAGTGGGCTGTCCGTATTTCCCCTCGCGCATATCACCTACTCAAAATTCAACTAGTTACACCTAGGAATAATTATTCTTAGATTTCGTCATTACAATTGGCTTTCTCTGAGTGGATTAACCTACACTAGCACATTGTTTGCATTACCGAAAGTTCATACTTTCCGATCTGCCCTTGCAACTCTGCATGCCATTTAACCTCATGTTTGTACATGTTAGAAAAGTAGCCGAGTGTTAATTTTTTATAGTCTCATTTATAACAGAATATGTCTAAAGCAACTTACGAATCCTTTCAGAAATTCCTAACTAGTATTCTAACAAAAATACTTTACACGACTAGCGTACACGATGCTTTTAAGGTACTTTCAACATGGCCCTTTTTTCGGGAGGGGCCAATGTGAAAAACATTACGTGCTAATATATTTTTGGTGCGACCTGCTATTTGTGCATTTCGTCTCTTCCTGAACACCTCATTCCCCGTGCTAAATGAAAAAACCGCAGAAGTAGGTGTCGCTTTTTCGCGGTCAGCGGTATCGAGGCTCCTGGCAGTGCAGGACATCAAAGAGCATATCGAGGCCATTCATTTGTGGCAAAGGGCAGGAGAAAAACGCTACCCTCTCGACCCAGATTTCCAAGCAGGAGAGCACGCTGATCTTTACTCTCTACAAGCCAGGATTGGATTGATACTAATTATATTGAGCAAAAACAGATTCAATGACTGGTAAAATTCGACAGCGATCTTAAGTTTTTTTTTTTTCCATGCAAAAATCTGGGAGGAAACGGGAAAGAAAACTTTCACCTCTTTCTTTCTCACCGATGTTGGTGTATTTTGTTTTGTGATACTTTATATTCCAAAAGAAATTGTAACTTGAGATTATCTTAAATTAGCCATCAAACGATTTTTCTGCTTTCGCAAAATGCTGCTTAGAATCACTCCCTACTGTTGATAATTAAATACACTCGCTTTAGTTTTTCTTTCGAGGCAATGGCAGTTGTAAAAAAAAATCGATATAATTGAGTATCATTGATCCCCTCAAGTCTGAGCCAGAACAAGAGGCTGCGTGGCCTATCCTATGACGCCAACGCTAATCATAGCCAAGTGCTGTGGTTGGCCATGTATGAAACGCGTGCTGAGCTCCAGGCTTTGTTAGAGTTCGGCTATTCTCATCACCGCAGTGGTTGGACACGAGACACTACCCGAGTGTCCGGGGAGGTATTGATTGTTATGAGCCGAAGTCGAATGCTCACGCAGTTCTCATGTCCGAATCCATGAGCCGCGCTCGACTGTCATAAGGCGGGTGGTTTCCATCCCACAATTAGGTCATCAAGCTTCGCGAAGGCAAGACCTAAATGAAATAGTCCCCGTTTATTCTCGCAATTTCGCCTCGACAATGAAGATTCGGAAACATTGGCGGTCTGTTAGAGTATACCCGGGCCAGACTAGGTCCCGTACGCCTTCACGAAGTCATGAACTTTCCAACTCGATATTGTTTCAATACCCTTTAAAATTAACGACTTACCTGTTTTAATATTTAGTAATCTAATCAGATACGTTTCAAACTAGAGTATTTATTAGCCTATGCATTTATCAATTCACCTGGCACTCCCTAATTAAGTTTGAAAACTTCTTTTTAAAAATGTGTTAGCATTTCTAAGGCGATCAAACCTAGAAGTTCCGTTCGTCTGTTACGGTTTGAAAACTGAATCGGTGGGTAAATTTGATTTGATACATAATTTTAAACCATTTCAATTTCGCCTCTGAATATAACAAAACATACTGAATTGAATTGTTATTGTGCTTCAATATAATTTAGAAACCATTGGCAAGGAAACGGCGTCGTTCCGAGGCAGACAGAAAGCGCCTCTCTAGACGACATATTTGCACGAAGCCCTGCAAAGGATCCCAAAAGCTGTCGAATTACATCTGTTGCAGCAGCAATAGGAAACGTGTACTTTTAGTTTTTGTAGAAGCCCGGATGGGGAAATGCATGTCGTACAAAATAAGTTTGAAAAAAATGTATAGCCTTACCAAGTCATCGATCAGGATCATCACTATGTGGGGACGCTTTCCGTGGCATTGTAGTACGAAGGCCAGAAACAGCAAGACCGGTAATTTCATTTTGAAAAACAAAAACAAAGATGAACGAAATTGATCAGAGCTTAAAAGCACTTTCTTTCGCTCTCGACAAGTTATACTAATCTATGGTTAGACGATCTCTTATTATACTGAAAAATGAGATACCCTGTTCATTTTTCGGCTTACCACCTGGAATTTTGGATCATAACCTAAGCAAGTTGATTGTTCGACAGTATTACATCCGGCGGAAATACGGAGCAAGGATGGAAGGTGAACATGAAGTTTTTCAACACGTGCCGCCTTATCTGTAACAGTTCTGTGTATAACGTTTCTTTAAAAAAATTCGACACACCAACCCTATCTATTTTATTTCTTGCATCAGTTTATTGAACGTGAAGTTTGGACGCTTTCCAATATTTATGCCATGTTCTCTTGCAACATAAGAACATTCGGATCCGTCGCGGCGCTCCTAGAGAAGAATGGGGCCTACGAACGCGCCCTTTTCCTGACGTCGAAATATAATAATAATCAAGAATCAAGAATCGATCGGTTTTATTTGGTGCTTAGGAACGACCTTTCGGGTTTAGTACTAGCACACCCATACATTTTCTATACCTAACACTCATGAGGTGGTAAATGCAGTAACCCAATGAAAAATTAGGTAAAAAATAAACACTTTTACAATGACGTAAAGTTGCACATCGGCAATAAAATCAGTGAAGAGGTATGTGCCTGAAAAGACAGTGACATTTTCATATTGAGAAGAAATAAGAACAGCATCAACGACAAACATCCACGAAAGTATTATCTGGAGTCATACAACAGACACGAGGATTTAAATAAAAATGTCTTTACGTCCGCAAAAGATGTCCGGGTGACTGGCAAGACCATTCTAGATCTTTCCCATACGAAACACTGGATTGTGTACACTTGACGAGACTAAAACATAAAAAGGAATAGGCGCACGGGTCGCCGTCTGTGCGACGCTAAGAGATATCTGAGTCAGCAAGTCAGGACAGTAATAAAGCCGTGAATGGCTTTAAAGAAAAATGAAAGATCACCTTTTTCACGGCGTTGATGTAAGCTAGACAAATGTAGGGCGCTAATTAAACAATCATCGCGTAACAAACATGAGTTATCGCGAAAGTACCTATGTCTATAGATTGACAGGAATTTACTTTGCACTCACTCTAGCCTCAAGGAGCTGCTGGGACAGATGCTGTTCCAGACCACCAAGGCGTATTCCAGATAGGATCGTGCCAACGCGCAGCAAAGAACAAAGAACGTTTTCAGGTTGCATAATACTCTAGACATCCTACAGGTAACAGCCAGAGTACGCAAGGCAGACATGATCATTTGATCTATATGTGCGCCAAAGCAGAGAGAAGAATGAAACATCCCACCAAGGTCTCGAACTTCGCTGGCACGACTCAGAACCTCTGAGTGAATAATGTAGTGAAAACATATGCTGTGCGTTTTTCACATGTAGGACATTATTTTAGTTTTAGCTTTATTTAAGATGACGTTATTAGTCATACAACAATTATTGAATGAACAGGCATCTTTCTGAAGCATCCTACAATCACTGACACTGCGAATTTCACGAGATATTTTAATATCATCTGCATCGACATGTCGAAGGCGTTCGACAGGGTCAATCATGATTGGCTCCTGCTTAAACTAGATGACTACAGCCTATGTTCAACGTATTGTAATTGGTTTAGGAGCTACCTTAGCGATCGTACAAACTGTGTTCGTGTATCGGGATTTATGTCTAAAGCCTTTATTTCGTCGTCAGGGCTGCCTCAGGGGAGCAACTTGGGTCCACTTTTGTTTTTAATCTTTGTGAATGACATTGTATCTTAGGTAAAAAATTCTAAAATGCTTTTATTCGCCGACGATATAAAGTGGTTTCGCCATGTTGGTTCACATTCTGGATGCACACTTCTTCAAACCGATGTCGATAACATACCTAGGTGGTGCTTTAATAATGATCTCCTGGTTAATGAACAGAAAACACGGGCTAAAGGTCTCTGTAGAAAGCGGAAGCCCCTTGCGTTCAGTTATATCTTAGATGGCGTCATCAAACGAGTGTGCGTTGCTCGTGATCTTGGAGTTTTTATAGATAAGGCATTGAATTTTAATCATCACGTGCCGGTCACATGCAACGCATCACTTAGAACATTGGGAGCAATTTCACGTTTCACGAGACAATTTTCTTCCCATGCATGTATCCTTCGTTTATTCTGTTGTCTAATTCGCTCAAAACTCGAGTTTACAACTGTAGTGTAAAATTGTATAAATGATACAGCATCTTGCTCTATCGAGCGTGCACAGAAGCGTTTTATTCGCATCGTTTTCGATCGTTTTTTTTGGACGTACGTTTTATTACAATCACGATCGGCTACTCAAGAGACTTGGTTTATGTACTCTGTTTGACAGACGGCGTTGTCGGGATATCTTGTTTTTATACAAACTTGTCAATGGGCTCGTAGATTGTCCTGTCTTGTTAAGTGCTGTATGTTTTCACGCCCCACCACGTTCGAGCCGTAATCGCAACTTTTTCTATACATCCACGTTTTTTCACACGTCTCCCCTAATTCGAATGCAGCATGATTTTAATAAGTTGGATTGTTCGCTCCTAGAAATATTCAGTGACAAGTCAACTTTTCGGCGTAATCTAGAGAATGTATTATTTGCATGATCCCTGTGGTTTGAAATTTTGAGCGTTTTTTTTTTCTCTCTCTCTTTTTGGGGTTGCTGTATTTGTATTTTCAGTGCCTCTTCTTCTTTTACCTTATCTGGCTTGTCAGATGTCGCTATGTGTTCTATGTTTTGCGAGTTCTTTTTTGGGATAGCCACGTTTTCTCTGTGCTTATACTTTTTATCTTGTCAGAATTTGCTGTGTACCACACAAAAGGCCCTGTGCTGTTTGTGGACACATAAAATAAAGACTATTATTACTATTATTATTATATTGCAAAACTAAATAATTAGAAATAACCTTAATAAAAATAATAATAATAATAATAATAATTCATTGCAGGTGGTTTAATTAGATCGATGTATAGTAACGGGACCATCAGAGCCGTAAAGGCTTGTAGGACGAGTAGCTAAAATATTAAGTTCAATACACACCTAGATCAAAATATGAAAAGGCTGAAGGCCCAAACACGTGGCGAAAGGAAATATGTACAAGCAGGGGACTACGGCACAACGTGCAGAGTTCACGGTAAGTGAACACTTCCAAAGAAAATTGTATCGGCATCTTAAAGCTGCATTGTGTGCCTGAACAAGCAGCTTTCAATTTACGTTTTAAAGCTCCTCGAGATGTGACATCTGTTAGCGCAGAGGGAAGATTGTTAAAAATATGAGGGACGTAATAAAGACGAATACATTTCCCGAAATACGTGTTGATGCGCATCGCTGCAAAAAGTGTCCGATCTCGAAGGGCGCGAGATACATTGTTGGGTGTTTTAAACGTGCTATCCGAGTAGTGTTTGAGTATGACAGTTTCCCAAAATAGTGCTTGAAATGTTGGTAGGGACAGGTCGTTAAAGAGGTTATCAGATAAATGGAAACTTAAGCCATATGCTATGCTTCGCAAAATACCCCCAAGAGTTTACTTTAGAGTCTAATTGGATCGTGCACTGCCCGCATACAGTTCTCCTATAGCGAAGTATGCTATACACGGGCGCATGCACCAGTAGTCTTCTGGTTGACACCGGAAGAAATATGCAGAACTTGTAGAGAGCGCAGAAAGCGGCTCGTAGCTTTTCATTTTCATTTTCATTTCATTTATTTAGATACCTTCATAACACTATAAGGTGACGGGTCGGTCAAAGCCAGTAGAGGCTTGAAGGACAGAACCCAGCAAATGGAATGTCACAGATAGCAGAAGAAGTCCGTAGAGCACACATTTAAACATGTCTCTTACTATACGAGAAACAAAAAATAATCATCTCACCATATCCCAGCAAACATATTAGATACAAAATATCACACAGCAGTAAATTATTGAAATTGTACAGTGAATCAGAGCGTAAAACTGTTCAATAGATTTTTCAATTTTCTCCTATTTGCAGCTTCAAAGAAGTGGTCGGGGAGTCTGTTAAAAATGTATGGCACATAGTAAGAGCGCTCTCGCTTACCATATCTTGTGAAACACCGGGGGATTATGAAGCGATCAGAGGTACGTAAATCTCTGCGGGGCACAAAGGGATGTTTAAATTCGCTACACCAGAAATGAGAAAGCACAACACATTGCAAAAAAAGTGAATGGAAGTTAGGCAGTTGGAGAGCCTCAAAGAGGTCAGCTTCTGGTGCAAGATCATAATGATAACCAACACTTCTTAACAAATTCCTTAGGATGCGGTCAATTTTAGTTTGCCATATTTCTGCACAGTTACCAAATAATGTGATGCCATACCTTAGTATACTATAGGCAAGAGCAGTAGCAATTGATTTCCTTACGGCAAGTGGCATAAACACCCTATTATTGTAAAGTAAGCAGCACACGCTGCGAAGCTTGCCAGAAACATAGGTTAAATGCGTTGACCAAGACAAATCGGAATCAAAAATTATGCCTAAGTATTTAACAGTGTCAACATATTTCAGGGAACTACATGTACAATCAAGACAGCTGGATCTGTGTAACATAAATGATGAGTCCAATTCTACACTCTTCAGCGGATTCCTGAAGCAAACAAGTCTGGTTTTGGATGTGTTAATAGTAATATAATTGTCATAAAACCAGTCCATTAGTCGTGCAGAATCATGTTGCAATAACTGCACGGCTTGGCGGTAATTAATGTGACTAGAGACAAGTAAAGTATCATCCGCATACTGAAAAAATTTGCAACTGGTGAGCCTTGTTGAGATATCATTAACAAAAAGATTAAATAACAATGGAGACAAAACCGATCCCTGGGGCACACCGGCTTTTAACATCAGCCGAGCACTTTTGAAATTTCCTACAGATACAATTTGGGAGCGGTCAAGAAAGAAATTTTTAAGCAATGCAATAAATGGTCCACGGAAGCCGTAATTCTGTAGTTTAAAAAGAAGCATCTTATGACTGACCGTGTCAAAGGCCTTGGCGACATCAAGAAAAATTGCACATGAACATAAGTTTCGATCAAAAGCACTGTGTAGTAGGTCAGAAAAATCTTCCAGCAGTGGTTGAGTGCCCTTTCCAGCAACAAAACCATACTGGTTAGGCGATAGGATGTTGGAAGTTTCAATGAAGCTGGACATTACAAGATACAAGTGCTTTTCCAAAATCTCCCCAATGCAAGGTAAAATAGAAATAGGGCGATAGCACTCAGGCTTGTTAGGCGATCCTCCCTTGAAAACAGGCTTCACAAGTGCGGTTTTTAGTTCAATCGGGATGACACCAGAGACCAAGAACTCATTTATCATGGAAAGAAGTACGTGCTGAACATGTCCAAAGTTTCGGCAGAGATCATTAATACGAATTGTATCAACACCAGGAGATTTATTGCGTTTTAAAGAAAACAAAATGGAGTGTAATTCGTCTATTGTGAGAAGAGGAAGAAACGCTGAGTTTAATATACTTGCGCTCGAGGCAGGCGGTTTGAAATTACTGTCTCTCGCAAAGCCCGATGACGCAGCAAAAAGTTTGTTAAAGTCGTTCACTACTGATTGCAGATCTGTGCCGAGGTGTTTTTGAAGGGAGTCATAAGGCTAGTAACTTGAAGTTTGTCGGTAAAGCATAACAAGCGCAATTTAACATGCCAACAATTCAAGACAACTTTGTATTAATGTAGCTAACATGTTCATCACACGACAAGTGTTGGGTATAGTACACACAAAAGTACTTCAAGTCAAGTACAAAGTAGTTGAGAGGTTATGTACTTAAAGTAAAGCGCTTTAAATACAATTTACTTTCAAAGTAAAGTACAAGTTATTCTTAACAGAGCGTTTATTATACGCGTAGCCCCATCGGTACATGAGCGCGTAATAGAGGGGACATTAATTATTCCCGGTAAGGGCAGCGAATATTGAACGTGATCCAGGGGTCACACAGTAGACTCCTTCTCTCGCGCTGACGATCTATCGCGCTAAATAAAGTTATAATGCATTTATTTGCATCAATCTCATAGCCACTATCACTTCCCTTAGAAAAAATGACCAGATGAGGTCTCCAAAGACAAACAGCTCCTTTCCACATGACGACAATACGTCATCGTGTTGTTAGAGGTTAGTGCAAACTTTACAACATCTCAAATGTCATGTGCGGCACTGGGAAAACCTCGGACGCGAGCGCGTGGTTCTTGAAAGAGCTTCGATTTCCCCGAGCCTTTGCGCTACAGTTGGGCACTGCCCAGATCGACCCGTTCGTCCCCGTGTGTTCCCCAGCGCTGTTCTCAACGACTAAGACAGAGTATATGGTTATTGTGTTCGGAAAACAACGAAAAAGACAAGTACTGTAGAAGCTCACTCATGCAGGCAATTGAACCGAAATCATTTATTCTAAAACGATTTACTTATACAAAAACGTTTCATCAGCTTTGAGAAGCAACAGCTTCTGGAACATGCAGTCCGACAAGCGGTTCCGTCGCGGCGTCTCAACTAAGGCTCCGGTGTAAAAAAGACGCTCTACCGGAGCAGAGGAAGGCAACAGGCAGTACAGTTGAATGAAAACATCCCTAACACAAGGACACAGCTCTAGCTGTTTCATATTGCCAGCGGTCTGTTTGTTCTAAGTATCGCAAGCACTCCATCGGCACATACTCTTCGTGCACAACTTCGGGGCGCGCACCGCCTTCGTCAAAATCAAAGAATATATCTTGTTTTCCTGATGGGTGCCTTGGAGAGCTAGCTCTCCCTATGCATGAACTGGCATTCTTCGGAGAATGCCAGTTCATGCGTAGGGAGAGCGTAGGGAGAGCATTTAGTACCGATTATTTAGCAGTGTAATGTTTTTCCCGTGTAATAAAATGTTTTCTAGACCAGTTGCTATGTGCAGCCTTCATTTTAGCTAATAAGACGCACGTTACGACGGTCGATCCACGAGCGTCGCCTTCGCTTCGTCGCGCGGCCCCGATGGCCTTCCGTTGCGACGTCACGAGAAGAGCGCTACGGTCTTATTTCTAGGAGGTGGTGGTTAGTGTGCTGTTGGGCTGATGTTCGTGTGTGCCATGTATGTGTATGCGCTTAATGTATATGTTCAGCTGATGCTTGTGGTATGCGTAATCTATCTACATGTGTGTATAATAAAGGTGCCAAAAAAGCCCGAAGCGTAATTGTGGCGCGAGCAAATAAAAATATTTTTGTAGCACATAAATTGGGCGGTATGTGTAGTCCGTTGGAACTCGAGAAGGTAGGGCGAGGGTAAGACGGGCCGGGGAGAGGGAAGCAGACGGAACGCTAAAAAGGGAAGGAGGTTTCCCCCTCTCTTCTCTGCATCGTTTCGTCTGTTTCCTCCTTTCCTGCCCGTCTTACCCTCGCCCTACCATCCAAGTAATCTGTAGATATACATGCGATATCTGGCGGGTGCTCGGACGACACTGCCAGTACAAAATTGAAATTCTCGACCCCCGGCAGTTACTCAGCCGACGCTCTAAGTACTCTATGGATACACGCGCGATATCCAGCAGGTGCTCAGACGACACGCCAGCTCGATTGACATACGCGATGCCCGGTGGGTACTCAGCCCACGCTCCAAGTACTCTTTGGATATACGGGTGATTTCCGGCGGGTACTCCGACAACTCGATTGACCTTGGATTAACACGCGACGTCTGGCGTGCACTCAGCCGACGCTGCTAGTACTCTATAGATATACCCGACGTCCGGTGGGTACTCAGCCTGACGGTGGCGGTACTCCAGTGATATTGTGCTGGTACTGTCCCGCTTTTATAACGATATTGTCTAGACATCGTGTGGATGGGAAGAACCGTATATTCTGAGTATTTGCCAACAATATTGTGTAGATATTCGCCTAATATTCTTGTGCCACTTGGGTCACTACTGCTTCAGTGAAGCAATTTCTAGCCCACTCCTTCTTTTCTTTGGGAACCCAACGATGCTTGAAGGTGGGATGACAAGCAGCCGCAACCGTGAAGACCTTTCTCTCTTCTGCAAAGTTACGCATGTCACCAAATCTCTTCTGCAACCCTGCAAGAAGGGCTTCAGTAAGCTCTGAAGAGTGTTTGAAAGTTCGCTGAGCTACAGAAATTGATTTCACAGTCTGTTCGACAGTGATCATCAGTTCGCCCAGGAAACAATGATTTTCCCCTTGCAGTCTGTCATGGGCTTCTACCAAGGGTAGAAAACAGTGACGTATTCCTTTAAGCATTCCACCTCACTGCGGGAAAACAGGGTAATTTTAGCTTCTCCATAATTCCTGGCAGATGGTCCTTCACTCTTCCGTGTGTCAACCCACGAACGGCATCGAAGGTGCTGTTCCACCGCGTTTTTCCTGGCGTTCGAAGCGACATGCCAGTAAGATCCTGAACCACATGTGCTGCCAGATTGCTCTGATTGAAAGTTGACCACAGTTTGGAGCATTTTGCCATTGCCCCACGGTAGAGCTTCTTATATGAACCGCCTTGTTTCGATATAGCATTGGTCACGAGAGTGGTTGAGATCCGGTTTAATGTATGAGCGGCGCACCTCATGTGTGATGGAAGGGACACCAGGGGATCATTTTGTTGGTTCATGATTTCACTAATGTCAGGGAAAGAAACGTCATCACCATCGCCTCCATCATCACAGCCAGAACTTAAATCAGGTTCGCCTACTAGAGCCTGCACAAGTGGAACGCGCTGGAACTCTTCAAATACATGCTCTACTGCACAAAACAGCATAAACAAATTTACAAAGTTACTTACGTTTTATGTTACTGTGTACACAATTTTGGAGAACTACTCATTACCAACAAATTCGGCATGGATCTCCAAGATCATTTCACCAATTTTCTCAAATTTGTGTCTGCCTGTCATGCGACGAGAAGCAATGGCGCAGGATTTTCTCTGAAGGTTTTCTGTCATTCAATAAACTGTCATGCCCATGAAGCTTTTGCGGTTGGTAGACCAATTATCTGCAGTCGTGCAAATGCTTGAAGCACTACTAATTTTTCGTTTGATGTTCGATATCATGGCTCTGTACTGTTTCTCAATCCTGTCTCCAAGGGTCTTTCGGCACAGAACGCTAGCATTCTTGCAGTGCGCCGAAACAAAATCTTTCAAGTAATCCGTCTCCATAAACCGAAGAGGTTGGAGTCCGTTCACAACAAATTTGGTGATGGCGTCATTCACTCTGCATTGGTGAACCGACGTGAAACGACCGCTGGTCTGTTGAAGCGGCATCTTTGTTCTCTTTGCACTGGCTGTTTCCTTTGGTCTTGTTTTGTGTTCTCTGTATTTCTCAAAACCACTAGGGTGAGTCTGTAGGGAAGGCCGAGAACCAGCCCTTCTAAACCTTGTTTTAAAGTTCGCGTGAAGGTGATAAAACAGTGCGTGTAACTTCGCAAGTTTGTCTGACTGCATGAACACCCGGGTAGACAAATAACATAATCTGCACCGGAGCGAGGTAAGTCTAAAAAAAGGCATACTTCAGTAATCACCGTAAGAGCGCGTAACGTGGTATGATTATTTTTAATGTGAAAGCATTAACTGTCCCATGGAGCGAGCGGACATCATCAGTTTGAAGCGCGAAAACGGCACCTAGTTTCCGCGATCCCAATAGGAGCGAAGTAAAGCTGATGGATTTCGCCTTTGGTTCCATTGGCTGGCGCGCGTCGACGGGGCTCCCATTGGCCGCTGCGCTCGTCAGTTTCCACGACCGCTCACCCCATGGCGCTGCGTGTCCATCAGCGCGCCGTTAACACGGAACTTCCAAGTTCAGCGTGCCCAGGGGAGCACGCGTGCTGACCGGTGACGAAAAGTACGCAGCAGACGAAAAAGGAACGGACGAGTGGCTTGCATACTTTTGCATTCACAGCTAATAGGGAGTGCTTAGGTGTACCTCGAGATTTTTTCTTAGTGGCTTGCTGTATTTTTTAAGTGGATGTATTGTCGGTAACCGGCACGACAGCTCGAAAATCAAATTGCCGGCAGTGATGTCTTATAGACTGAGTGCACGCGGGTTTTATGTGGTCGTTGGTCGTGGTAGTTTCTGTGCCTGTGGTCGCAGTTGCCTGGCATGAACGTGATGTCCCTTTTCCGGGTGCACTGTTCTGTGATGACTTCCATAGACGACCGCGTATAATATTTCGCTATGAAAAAGGAACGCACGGGCCATCGAAGCAGAGGAGAAGAGCGTGTGAAAAAGTGTGGGTTGTTGCGGTTCGCACTATGAGTGTGAAATAAAATATAGCATGGGTACCTATTTGGAAAGTCGGTGTTTCGCGTCAAGATACACTTCCAGGTGCTGGCAAAGAAAAGCCCATTAAAAAAATAAGAACCGCGAGATAATTAAAGTATTCAAAGTCGGTTTTCACTTTCAAGCACGTCTCAACAAAGAAAGCGCAACTAATAAAATGAAAACCGCGAGGTAAGCAAATTTATATATAATTGTTGTTGTAAACGTTGAAATAAAATAAATAGAAGGAAAACCGGAGGAGAGTATATATTCAGAAATTTTGTATTTTAGCTAGACCAACCCACGTTAAACGATAAGTGTGGTTAGATTTATGGCATCCGGCACGATATTTTGAAAGAACTTGTGCCGCCGGTAATCGTTTTTCACGGGATGTCCTTGGCAGCCCCTGTCGCTAGAGCGTGCATTTCCACAGATAGTTGTATTTCGCGGTCGTCTACGGAGGCCATCGTTGAATAGCGCACGAGGCATGGGACAAACAATCAGGGAACTGCGATAAAACGTCTTTCGCTCATATAATATGGACCCGCTGTCGACTAAAGCGATGCGCAGCAGTTTCAGACGCAAAAAGATACCCTTCCTAAACTATGCTAAAATGAGGTGACCGGGGCTATTCAACTTCTGAACTCCCGCGTAATGCTTCGTTATCATTTAAGTTGTAGTTTTTCAGGCAGACTAGGACAAACTGTTCGGGAGATTATTCTTACTCAAAAACAAAACCAAGTGCTCACTCACCTTCAAATGCTTTGTGAGATTCCCTGTTGCATCGGTACTGCGAGCTCAGAGGTCGTTTACCTGGCGGGCAGCGCTTACATTTAGCATAGAATATGTTGCCCTCCGAGTGTGTGATCTCAAAGAATTCACCATCAACAATCGCTGGTAGTTTCTTCTTGCGTAAAGAAGCCATCTTCTGCGCCGCACTCTGCTCCTCGGAAGTGCCCTTAACTCTGCGAACCTGTGAACTTGGCGCGGCATGCACTGGCTTGCACCAAGCTTGCACTCAAGGTTACAAACACTAGGAAGGGGGGACATGGCGTCGCCCGGTCCCGTAGCTTCCGCAGGCCACCCACTCGTCAAACTCTCGTCGCCTCGTCCTCTCGTCACTCTCGTGAAGCTCTCCTCTTCCTCATTCTCCTCGCCACTGACCGAGAGAGAACTGGAAAAGTAGCGAGAGTTTGAAACGCTGCGGGAATGTCGCCCACGGTACAAACGGAGCGATGCATCGTCTGCTCCCGCGTCCCACTGTTTATACAGAGTTGAAACCTCATTTGTGATACAAATTTAGCAAGACCGAATTCTGAGAATGTATTTTGAAGTTGGATTTGTACTTTCCGCACATGGTATTAAAAAAAAATACTTTAAGTAAAGTACAAGCATATGTACGAGGAATGTACTTTAAGTAAGTATAATTGTTCAAAATCTAATTGAAGGAGCACTTTAAGTACAATGTATTTCAAGTACTTCTCAACATTGCCCACGACATATTACGCATATCTTGAAGGAACTTTCAATCTCAATCTTGGTTGAGACTATAGTGAGGTCTTTCGTAGTGTTGACTACTTTATTTTTAGGGCGAAAGAGCACGGCTTTTGATTTCTCTGTGTTTATAAGAAGCGAATTATATCTAGTCCAGAGTTTCAACCTGGAAAGCATTAGGTTCGCCTTATCAAATAATATATCGTCATTTTCTGCAGAGAAAAATATAATGTGTCGTCGGCATAATATACAAATGTGGCTTCAGAATTTACATTGATAATGTCATTTACATATATCCCAAAGAGAAAGGGACCCAATATGTTACCTTGCGGCAGTGGCGTCACGAGGGTCAGCGGCACCCGGGGCGGTAGCCCGCCGCGACACCCCCCCCCCCCCCCCCCCCCTGCTCGCGGCTCGCGCGTGGCCCGCCGCGACTCCCCCACCTCCCTGCTCTCGTGGCCCCCCGCGACACCCCCCTGAGCGCTGCACCCGGGGCGGTCATAAAGCCGTGGGATTTTCCTGTACGATAGGCGCTCGCTATGCGGCGCAGTCGGGCACGTACTCGCCCGCGTTACCGCCAACCGAAGCATACTAGGCCTAGCACTCGAAACTATACCCGGTGGGGGAGGCACTAACTTGATCGAATGGCGTTTCAGCTAATGAAGTTCGCCTCCTACGTTTGATCGAATGACATTTTAGCGAATGACTGTGCTTATCTGAGCGAATGATGGATTAGCGAGTGGCCCTCGGCGTCTGCTGCGCCTTTTCATTTCTGTAACTTTATATTTTTCGCTTCATTAATCGGTTTTCACGTAAACTGCGACAATACCGAGTGCGAGTGCAACCAGACCGCTTACGAGTTTTCAAGAAAGCAGCGTCTACGATCGCAGCAATGGCTGGACTATGCTAGACCGCGCGACGGGCTTACTGTTTCAAAATACAGGGAGAGGCATCTAGACACAATCGTAGCATGAAATACTGTAGAAAGAGACAGCTTTAGAGATTGTAGCAGCTTTCATATACATATCGGCCTATCGCAGGTGCCCGTGCAGTAACCAGTACCCACGCTTTTGGAGCGCGGTCATGCGGCCATCACGTCCATGCAACGTTGCGTCCATGTTATGATGCGAATGGCGGTGCGGTTTTAGCAATGACTCTCTTTTTCACCTCCATCGAAGCGTCTCGATACTTTTTAAGTAAGATTTCTTTTAATTTTGTGTCAGACGAGTATTAGCAATCAAATACGTGTTTATATTCATTATACGTTGATTCAGAAGATTGATGCGAGACCATCCAGATATTACAGTAACTCCATGTGCGAGATCAGATTCGGTTTCATTTTGGGTGCTTTGGCGTTACCCTGGCGCAGCGCATCTGATGTCATAGCAGCTGGTCGTAGCGTCTCGTACCAACTCGTACCGATTGTTTAGTCGTAAAGGCTCTTCTCAAGGCACTTTTAGCAAACCGGTTCCGTGTTCCGGGTACCGCACTTCCGGAGCCTTTGAAGCAAGTGCTCACCCGGGCGATACCGTGACCGCTGGGCGCGCGGTTAAAATCATGCTTCAAAGGCTCCGGTAGTGTGGTACACGGAACACGGAAGCGGGGTGCTAAAAGCGCCTAATGTCGAGCGCAGCGTTGTCCATCACGCGCGCCTTTCAGTGTTCTTATAGAACGATATTTAAGATCTGTGATCAATTAACATCCCTATGCGCTGCGATAGCGCCCGCGCTGTGTCAAACTATATTTGAACGTTCAAAGTGGCACTCCACATAAATGTGTGAAACAACACCCCTTATGAATTTCACTAACCGCTACAGATACTGACATTTTGCAAAGTGTAGAAATCGTGACCTGATTGCAGTAGGAATGAACGCAGTGTGTACGAGGAGGCTCACCACCAGGCCCGTGGCCAGTTCCGTGTGGCTAGTTCTCCTCGAGTCCGTGTTAAAAAGAGCCTCTAGAGTGGGGAGCCTAGGTCATGATGCCTGGATCCAGATAGGGACAGTAAACCTAGCTGAGAAGCCCTCCCCTGCTACGCGTAGGATCACCACCCATGCATCAATTCACAGCACCCTTGACTGGGTCTTTGACCGTCTAGTGTAGTGAAGAAGCCGATGGTTTTCTGTGATATACCAACAATTTTCTTTTTAGTTTATTTGTGCACCCTCCAAGACACAACGGCGTCTTGCAGTGCACCTTTGTCAGCATCCACGTGTAATACAGGGCTACTGCAATGAATGACGGCAGTACAAGTTCACGTTGCAAAAACAGTTTTCCCAGACTGTGTCTGATCTTGAGCGGCCAACTTGTCGCTGTTAAAATTGCATTCATTCCCGAATTCAGTTATCTCTTCAGATTGGCCGTTATCAGAAATATTGGTTATTAAAGGAGACTCGTTTTTAGTCTTGACAAGGGGTGTCTTCTCTGAAATGAACACACACGTTAGATTGTTATCGCCTAGACGCAGTAATGTCAAACACTTAATATGAATCGTTGCAGTACGGGGAGTTAGAAGCTTGTGAATCGTCCCGCTAAGAACATCTTTATATCCGCACATTGTTAAATCACAGTATACCTGTATTGTGCGTACCGTGTGGGTCCAAAGGATTGAATGCATTTTAAGAAAGCGTGGTATATTTCTTGAGAATATTTAAGAAAACATTGGCCTTGATCAAAAGTTAGAAATAAAGACACTTATTTTCCCGTTGACAAAGGGGGAGTCAAGCTTTTTTATGCCTTTGAGAAAAAAAACACTTTATTGTTAGCTATTTGGCTGTTTGATCTAAACAAATATGCGAAAGGAGAGAAATTCTTCTGACCTCGCTTTTATACCTTGTTTTGTACTAAGGACCAAGAACTCACGAAAGCTTCCTTTTGTTTACTTCAAGAGCACGAAAAACGTTTAATTAATTTTATGCACATAAAACAAAATTAGCGTCTTTAACTATAACTTTTGATGAAGGCAAATATTTCATTCATAAATCTCAAAATGCATGTCCACTACCTAGTAGCACCTTCATGATGAATTACAGCACCATAGCACGGCAAACATATTTTTACGTTTTCTTTTTAAAGTGCTTTTGATCCATTCAACCCACGCAGTACATAACATGCTAAAAAAACACAGAAAAAGAAGCGCGTCTCGATATTTATTACTTCGAAGCCTGTGCCCCGTGCTTTCGGGAAGATTTTTATATTTTTTATGTTTATTTTATGTGTGTGTGTGTGTGTGTTTTTTGTTTTTGTTTTTTTGCGGATCGATATAAGTGGTCGATGTAAAATGCGCCGGAAAGACCGGCTTTTGCACGTGAAGGGCTCACATTTTCATTATACTATTTTATGAAGTATCTATCAGCAAACTTGTAGCTAGCAGGAGTTTAGTCTGCCAGAACATGGCGACATTGGTATCCACTGTAGATGAGCAATTTAGCCAGCGCAGTACGACTGCTTGCCCAGCACCTCCTGGACAGCTTTCAAGTCTGCGTGGCACGTGACATGGCGTCACGTCCCAGAAGCCTGCACAGGCGCTGATTGGGTGCGAGGGTCGCGTCAGCGTTCGCGCGGGACTGTGATAGGAAACGAGTCCCACGCGGCCCTCGCATCCAATCAGAGCCCCTGCAGGCCTCCGGAGCGTGACGTCATATCACCTAACGCGCAGACTTGAAAGCTGTCTAGGAGGTGCTGTCTAGCCGGGGGTTTTTAACCTGCACCACGCAGTAGTGATACACGAACGCACGCCGGTACGATGCTCATCCAGATCGAAACGGGCAGGGGTGGGGATTGAACCCAGGATCCCTGGGTTCTGCAGAACGAGCTTTCGCTCTACGTGCTCCAAGCTGGAGTGCGCTAGACCACTCGGCCACCGATCCCCCGCTAGTTGGTCGCCGGTGTCAGCTAGTTTTGCAAGCTACAAAGTATTCCAAGCAGCCAACAAATTTGAAAGTGAGCGCAATTACGTGAGCAGCGCGTTGACTCGTTTCAAGGAAAGTAGCTACAAAAATAAATTGTAATCATACTCATTAACTGAACCTACTGGTGATTATTTTTTCTTCCCGGTGATAATTGCAGTGGTTTTAGGGGAATATAAATTAATTTGCAAACATAATGACCCGCAAACGTTTATGGTAGGTTGCGCAATCTACGGCCTGTTAAAAAGACCCATCCATTGACTCATATATTATTTTTTATTTTATTATTCTGTGCCTCAGAACGACTGAAGTCAGTCTTGGTATGAGGCACATGCGTACAGTGAACAAAACACATGCGGGACTGCTACATGACTATGAATCGTAGAGTGAAATTTCAAGTTCACGTTTAAAAGAGATGTAATCTGTAAAAGCATCAAAAGAAGATTTCGATGAAATGTCATTAAAACAGAGCTGCATACGGGTGGTCGGACAGAGCTTCTCCTGTGAATCAGGATAAAACAAGCATGCGTGTCGGCTGAAACGTACCGGAACATGAAAATTAAAAGAACATACCAAGCTGCTATCTATCTGGCCATGAATTATCTTGTGCACCAGTTGTAAATATCTCGCAGTTCTTCGACTTGATAACTTTTGTAAGCCGAGATTCCCGAGTGTGTAGGCACAGTCGTAGTAGCACCTACGTTGAACGCATTGGTCGTAAAAAATTCTAATAAACCTCTTCTGAACATTTTCAATCTGTAAAGCATCCGTCATTGTAATAGAATTCCACACAACACTTGCAAACTCAAACTGCGAACGAATAAGGCTAGAAAATAATCGAATAATACATATTGGGTTTTAAAACTCTCGGGTTAGTCGCGAGATCATACCTAGCAACCTTATAGTTGAACCTATAATCTGAGAGACATGACGAGAAAAAGAGAGATGACTGTCGAAATAAACACCGAGGCCACGAACCACTGACACATGTAATATAACAATGGAATCAAGAAAATAGTCGTTAGAAATCGCCTCCCGTCTTCTACACATTGATAGCACTTTCGTTTTATCGGGATTAATCAACAAAAAGTTTGACGAACACCATTCCTGCACTCGTGACACATCGTCCTGGAGAAGTTCAGTCAGCGACTGATCGTACATTCAAAGATAACTTCAGATCATCTGCAAATAGCAGCAACTGCGAGTTCTTTGCGCACAATACAACATCATTAATGAATATAAGAAACAAAAGTGGCCCCAGGTTTGCCCCCTGTGGAACACCGGACGAAGGAACAAACGTGTCAGAAAAACTGTCACCAATTCGCACACTGCTTTTACGATCAGCAAGATATAACTGAAACCACTCGGTAAGTACGGGAGAAACACCATACAGAGAGAGCTTATGCAAAAGTAATTTATGATTTACTCTGTCAAAAGCTTTGGACATGTCGAAGTAGACGGTATAACTTGACTGCGAGTGAGAACAAAAGAAACAGAATATTGAAGGAACGAACAGATTTTCGTTTCACCGAACGACCCTTCGAGAAACCATGCTGCAGAGCGCTTAGCTTATGCCGAAAGTAGTAAGACAGTCGGGCATGGATCAATATCTCAAAAACTTTACAAAAGGGACATAGTAGAGAAACCAGTCTGTAGTTGTTTACCTCAGAAGCGTCACCGCTTTTGTGGACTGGTACGACAATCGAACTTTTCCACAATGACGGGAATATGCACAGTCGCAAAGAAAGGTTAAAAATGTGCTCCAAAAACAGGCGCAAATAAATGTCCGCAGCCCTTAACGATAAAGCTCGGTATCTGGTCAACGCCCACTGAAAACTTTGGCTTCAGTTTCTTTATCGCTTCCAAGATTTCAACCGTATCCACGCGAGTGATATTTAAAGTGTCATCGCAAACAACATTTTCAGACGAGGTAGCACCAAGGAATATATCTTAAGAGTAGCACTCTCGGAAGTGATTTGAGAAACCAATAGCTACTTCTTGCGGAGAAGACACATATATTCCAGACCCACTCCGTAGAAAAATGCTGTTACTTGTGTCCTTTGTGTGTTGTTTTACAAATCGCCAGAACTCATGCGGCTTGCGGAATAAGCTATTTTCTACTCGGAATTGGTGAGCACGTTTGACGTGCGCAAACAGTTTTTTAACGAGCGCTCTATAGATCTTGACCACTCCACGCCACTTGCCTTATATAGTTTATGACAATGCGCTTTTTTCTGCATATAATACCGCAGTTCCTTGGAAAACCAAGCGGGATACTTGGGAGGCCTTATGACACGCTTCGGTACAAACACATCAATGCCCTTTCGCACTATAGCAGTAAAAATTTCGACAGCGGTATCAATACATTTTTCGTTTAGAATTGTCGACCAGTTACATCCCTGAAAAAAATTATATAAGCCTAGGTAATCACCAGTGGAGTACGAGTAGCTAGAGGAACTTTGACAGACACGCGGTCTTCGGGAAAAAGAAAATGACACACTAAAAGGTGGGTGAAAAACATCAGGGCTAACAAGAGTATCACTTACTAAACTCAAATTGTCAATAGGACAATTTGAAAAGAATAGATCTAGAACATTTCTGGCAACATTTTCTAGCCCGTTGAATTGAGTAAGCCCATTAAAACGAGCGAAGTACATCAAACAAGATATTTTTTTGATATTTTCGGAATTAACTGAGTTAATTTGTTCAGATTCCCAATCTACACCGGGGAGGTTGAAATCCCCGTACAGGTGAACGCGAAACGTCGAAAATTCAATCTGCTTCTCAAGTCTTTCAAAATGATCGACGAAAGCAATTGCATCCGAAAGGAGAGGAACATAATAATTTCCTATTAAATATTTAAAGCCATCGGCAGCAACAAGTTCTACCCAAACACATTCCGCATACGTTTCAAGGTCGTATCGCCTACAGTTAGACGTATAACTGTCCACTGCAACTATCACACCACCGCCAAACTTTTGACCAGTCACCGCGTAATCTCTGTCCCTTCGATGGACTGTATAGCGAAAAGGAAAATAACTATTGCTTCAAATTTTGTCCAAAAGCCACGTCTCTGTTAAACAAATAATGTTGAACGCGGAGGAACATATATTACGTAAACATTCGTCTGCCTTCGTTCGCAAACCACGAGTATTCTGATAATAGCTCCTCAGCGATCTAGCAATCTTGCAGCAACACTGGGGAAGTTTCTAGCACGTGTGTGCGCGACCTGTCAAGTTTTCCAACAAATGGGTTAAAAATGCAACCTTCAGGCCAAACCTCAGGCCTGTTGATCGCTTCAAGAGAGTCGAGCTCTACAAACACGTGAAAAGACGAGTAGGATGGAAACCTGGTAATAAGTTTAGTGCACCACAGCGGCTTTCCGTTAAGAAAGGACTCGACCAAAGAGCACACGTCACTAACAGCAGTGATAGGGTCAAGACGCGATACAAAAAGGGCCTTACGCTGAGGCTCACGAGGAACAACTGACACCTTCGAAGCTTTCGCTGTTCCTACCGATGGCTTGCTTCGCCGTCGCGGGCCCACCATGGTGAATCCGTCGTTCTCGTCTCTGACAAGGCTTGGGTCGTCGCCCTGTCCTCCAAGGGAGACTGGTTGAGCAGCGCCTTGCGGTTGACGGTTGTCAGCGTTGCTGTCTACCGTGTGAACAGGGAGGGAAGTACCAGGTCCAGTCATGCCGGACGCAGCTTGCAGAGACCCAGAAGTTGATGGAATCAACGGTCGATTGAGTGACAAAGCAGCATTTGCATAGCTTTGATGTTGCTGTGCAGGATTAGGCAGTCGTGCAGCAAGTTGTTTTCGAACGGCCGCGATAGCTCAGACCGAAGACTGTTGTTATCGGCCCTAAGGCACTTCACTTCGGCTGTTAGCACGTCCAACTTGACAACGATCTTGTCCAACATACTTGCCCAATCACTGGGAATGACAGTGGCCTTTTCCAATTTGGCTATCTCAACTTCGTCCTCCGAATCGGAGTCACCCGATGCCACTTCCGAAGTAGGCCTATCTTCAGTTGTTTTGCGATGCCGACGAGTGCATCCGGTGCATTTATACGCCCTCGATTCAGATTCCATTAGCACGTTGTACTCCACGAGGCCTACCTTGATACAGCTGCAGTGGAATCGGTGTCCGCAGCCGCCATAACAGGCTAAGAATTGCTGCTTTCCGGTGATCTTGGCGGAGCAGCTGCCACACACGTCCTTCCTTGGCGCCATCTTGGTTATCATAAGATCACGATTAGTCTCAAAAGTCGTGCTATAATTTTATAAGTTAGGTTTCTATATTAAAAAAAAAGGAATTAAACAACGTGCGCTGTTGAAGAAACTATGCCTCGTGTCAGCCTGAAGTACTGTTGGTCTAAAGGTTCTAAAGTAGAACGCTGGAGTTTGTCACGTGGCCACAATAACCCTCCGAGAGTTGCTACCTCTCACCTAGGAACCTAGAATCGATTGAGCGAACACAATTTATTTTCCTTTGACACGCACATGAATCCGGGCGAGCTTTTCGTGACTTGGGATGTGCTGATACCGCTGATGCTGAAAAGAGCTCATGTGACAACTGTACTGCGTGATAAGCGTGATATGACATGCTGGCTCCGAACTGTGTTGTGCTTCGTCACCGTTCGTAGTTATTGCAGGGGGACTTCTGTTCGGATCACAGAAGCACAAATCAACAAAGCCAACGAAGTTACAACGATCGCACTGAAAGGGGCGATCAAAGCAAATCAAATCAAATCTTTATTTCCAGAAAACTGGAGGGATCGCCAGTCAAAAAGCTGTTAAAAACAGCTTGACTGGGTCTGGGATCCCTTTACATTGGCAGCAGCTTTGATATATATATATATATATATATATAACAAAAAAAGTCCCAGCAAAAACATGCAATTCAAAATCCCACTACGCGAAACTACACACAGTACAAGAGGAGGTCTTTTTTGTTTAACGTGTATATGTTCATGTTGTTTGTCAAATACTTGTTTAAGAAGCATGGTACATTATAATGTAGTGACTGAAAGTTATAGTTTGTGCGAAATTGAGGAAGCACACATGTCTCTGTACGGCGTGTGTTAACCCTACTTTCGTTAATTTTGAGTCCTGAAATAATGTACAAAAAATCTACAAATGCTTGAGATGAAAAACGACTCGCACAGAGTTAACGGTATTCGTACATGCTCGCAACAGGAAGTATTCAAATTTTGTAAACAAAGGTTCTGTGTGGTCTGTATACGAAACATCCGCAATATAGTGTACTATTTTTTTTGCAGTATTAGTACATTTTGAAGATTAGTTTTTTTCGTTGTAGCCCACACGAGATGGCAATAGTTTAAGTGAGACTGAAAGAGAGCGTGGTAAATTTTAGCTTAATGTTGGGGGGTAAAACACTCCGACAACGAGCGACAATACCGACAATTCGAGCAAGTTCACCAACTAGACAGTTGACATGAGATTCCCACGTCAAGTGCTCCGAAAAAAATACACCAAAGTTTTATGTTTATTTACTAGTTCAATTTCCGAGGTGCCAAGTTGGATAGTAGAATTTACCACGATTGGTTTATTGATAGCCTTGAATAAAATAGCCTTCGATTTTGTTGCGTTTACGTTGAGCCGATTTACCTCATACCATTGACAAAACTTTTCTAGAAAAGCGTTTGCTTTGCATATTACTGCATTAGCATCATTACCAGAGAAAAACAGGCTTGTATCGTCTGCATAAATAATAAACTGTGCTTCATTATCAATTTTCACACTATCATTTATGAAGACATTAAACAAAAGAGGTCCTAATATACTACCTTGCGGCACGCCTTGCTGTACAGTTCGAAAAGAAGAGCAATGACCATCAATAATGACACACTGTTTCTGATCTTGTAAATATGATTTCAGCAAAGCCAGTGGCACACCACGAACGCCATAACGATTTCATTTCGCAAGCAAAATTTTCTGATTTAAAACATCAAATGCTTTGCTAAAATCAATGAATACACCTAATGTAATAAGTCTCTTGTCTATGTTTTGTAATATAATTTTCTTTTGAAATAACAACGTAGCTTCAGTTGATTTACCTTTTCGAAAACCAAACTGATTGTCTGTTAACACGCAATGTTTTACAAAAAAGTTATCGAGACGTGTAAGAATAATTTTCTCGAGTGCTTTAGAGAAAACAGGCAGCACGGATGTAGGTCTATAGGTTTTTACCATGTTTTTATCACCACCTTTGTATATGGCTGTGACTTTAGTAAACTTCACACTTGCGGGAAATATTCCGGAAGATAATGATGTTATATATATGCGCTAGGCATGGTGCAATAATGTACATTACAAATTTAACTGGTTTTATTTCAAGCTTGTCGATATCACTACTCTTACTGTTTGCTGAGACCTAAGAATGTATTAAAGACTTCTTTCTCGTTGGTCGGGTTAAAGAAACAAGTGTCATCGACATGACTGACATAACGAATGGCACTGTCATCGTATGATGTAGTCTGCGTATCTGTAAAGTGGGCGTTAAAACAATCTGCCAGACACTCTCCCGACATAGATCGACCGTCTATGGTTAATTCTCCTATACAAGAAGATACCTTATTGCGATTAAGGACTTCATTTATAACTTTCCAGACAACCTCAGGGCGCTGTTTTGTGGCGTCATATAATTTTTACTTATAGTATGACGATTTCGCTTTTCTTAGTTCGTAGGTTAATTCGTTCCAAAATTTCTTAAAAAGCAATAACTTGTCCTGATTCCTTGAAGTTACAAACTCCCTACATAAGCGATTTTTCTTCTGCATCGTTTTTTCATGCAGAGGGGTTACCCATGGTTTCCTTATCTTCCTATTTACAGTTACTGCTTTGACCGGAAAATGCAAGTCATAAAGTTCTTTGAAAATGTGTAATAATTCGTTATAAGATTCGTCCGCAAGTATCATAGAGTAAATAGGGGTTCAATCACAGTTTAAGACCGCGTCCCTAAATGCAAGTAGACAATCCTCCGACATTTTCCGAAAGGTGGCGGTAGCCTTCGAACTCTCTTTCTGCGTTTCGTGAATATACAAGGAAAAAAAAATTCCTGAAGATGCGTTACGCGATACCGCGTAATGCCTCTTCAGGATTTTTGCGGTGACAGGTAACCATGTCGTAGTGATCGCAGGTGATCCCTTTTGACCCGTCGCTAGCTATCTATCGGCGCGCAGTTTCCGCTCAGCTATGTGTATTTTGGTGGCGATCTGTGGTGGCTCGTAATGAATTGCTACGTTCTTTTACTAAAACCAAAATAGGCATTTCCTTGTCGTTAATTTCCGCCGCGGTAAAAAAGGAAAAGCCAGACAAGCATTTCCGGTTTTGGTAAAGAAAAATATGCAAAACAAGCATATTCGCTAAGACATCGTTTGCTAAAACGTCATTCGCTGAAATGACCAATATTCACTAAAACGTCATTTGCTAAAATGTCGATTCACTCAATTGACATTTTTTCGCTAAAGTGTCATTCGCTTAAATGTCATTCGCTCATGTGATAGGGACCCGCACGGTGTCAATCAGTTCATCAAACAAACGATGTTTCATCGGCAGATCGTTTCGTCCACAGGGCGGCGTTTTAATGCGAATTGGTTTCATCGAAAAGTTGACCGTGTTCGTTTCATCGACAAACATTGCGACGTTTCATGGATAGCGTCTTTCCGCGCAAATCGCTTAGTTCGTCGGCGTCGGGGTGCCGACGACCGAGGCAATATGAACTTGCCGGAACGACCTTGCCGAAACCTGGGTGGTTCCTATGAGGATTGGTACGAGTTCATGCGTTGAGATTAAAGTTTCACCCTGATGCTCTTAGGCCAAACGGATGGTCCTATCTGCTATGCGTAAATAAACATATTTTCCTTCAATATTAAAGTTACCCGAGCGGAGCGAGTGTTCTTAGCGCGTAGTGCGGACTGTTTGGAAATAAATAAGTGCTCGCGAACTGTCTTGTGGATTGGATGGAAAAGCGCGGATAAAGTCAATCTCACGGGCACACAAGAAAAAACACACTTGGAGCGCTGTATATCCGCGCTCTTCCATCCGCGCTCTTCCATCCAAGCATGAATTACCAACTAGCCCAAGCCTCCACATTATCAAGTTTTTGTGGCCTATCAGAGCCGCCTGGGTAAGTCCGCCTTTGTTCAGGTACACTTTTAGCAAACGAAATGGACACAATTGTGCAATCCTCCTTATAAAAGTTTAAAACAAAATCGACAAAACGTTGCAAGAGCATGAATTCACGAAATTTAACAGTGCCACGAATTCGTGACCGCGCTCTTTTAATTAAGTATTAATTTATGCTCTTACTTCCCCTGCGGGTTTTCAAGTGTCTCGCGGCCGATCCTGGTCGGCTCCGCGGCACGGTTCATAGTTTCAACCATGGTCGGGAGTCATCGAATTGGGAGGAACTTGAACGCTGTAAGGATACACTTGTTTATAGAGCCCAGCGTCAGAGGTGTTTTGTCTTGTAAACTTTTCTGCTTTTGAGATCTTCACATCGGAGTTTGGTTTCGCCCTTTGCATAACTTCTCTTGTGCTCGCGGCTTCGGATGTGTTTTGTATAGTTAATAGCTGCTCTTGTGAACTTAGTTTTGAAATATTTTTTGCCTTTTTTACGCTGCTGCTCATGTGATGGTTGTGTTTGATTTGGGCTCTGGGTCTTCTCATTGGTGCTCAAGTTCTATTCCCTTTAAGATATTTGAAGTTTCTGGTCCTTTTAAGTTTCAAATCCCACATGTCTGCTCATTAACTTTCAAGCATTGTGCCTTTCTGCATAAAGCAAGAAGTCGTTATTTGTTTAATAGTGAAGCTGCCTAACTAAAACCTTGAATCCAGGGCGAACATCCAGTTTTGTGTTGCTTAGTATAACGTGACTATATACTGTCTTGCTTTTTGGACCTCGTTAGCCAAGATATGAAAAGCCATTAGACATAACTTTGAGACGTGCGTCGGCCACTCACGCTGTTTATTGTGTAGTACAAGGGAGGGGTTTTACACATGCTGTGCCTTTTTTGCCATGCTTGTCATGGTCGCAACTGCACAGTTCATTCTCAGTGCACTTATGAAAATACCTCAATGTCTTTTCCAGTGGAATTGTATGAATGTTATCTGAGTAAAATAATGATACAAAATAATGCCTGGCTGATTCATAACTGCAACCACTATTAAAAAATATGATCATTGTGAATCATAATTTGTAATTCCATATGAAAGAACTCTGCGACATATAATATGCATTTTTGTCAATGTAGAATGCGCATTCCAATATTATTTTGGCCATGGTAGTCTGCCGAACTCTCCCCATCAGATGCCACAAAAATGGCATTGTTTCCTTCCACTTTTCTGTAAAGGTTTTCCAGTTATGAATGTTTTAATTCAATTAATGTGGCATACACGAGCAGCAATATTTTTTGTGTTTTTTGTTTGTGTGTATAACTGCATAAAATAGGGGAGATTGTCTTGAAGTTCTTAACATTGTAACGTCCACTAATAAACCATTCAGTGCTCAGGATTTTCTTCATATGGGATTTTCATATCGTATAATTGAATTGTGGGTAGTATGGGCTCATATCAATAAACAACTGTGACAATTATTGATGTGTTCAAAAATATTTAGTACCCATGGGACTTTTGTATCCTTATTGCAATAGGTGTGAATTATGTACTTTTGAGCAAGTCGCACAAACTTCTTATTGAATTTTATGCAACTGAGGCGAATGCTCCATCATTTTTCTGCTCTGGCGGCTATTCTTTATAAAAAGAACATGAAACAAATCTTGGGTATATAGAATAGCTTGGTCAAATTTGAAATATAAGTTATTTTTTCGTTGTTTCTAGAGCTTACCATTGTTAATGTGCAACGTTGAAGAAGATTCCCTTATTCTGTTGATTTTGCTTTTTGCAGTCAAGAGCATTGGCGTCTGCTCTGAAAACAAGCACGGCCCTCATTGACAACATAAATAAAGAGCTCCTGACGTAAAGAGGCTTCATATTGAGGTTGACACAAGTCAAATCTTTCATTCAGAAAAAGCACTTGCCTGCAAAGACCCTTTGCAATTGGATATTTGGTAAATGTATCCACCTTTTGAGTCTAAATATGAAGCAATGCGTTCTTCCTAAACACAAAATTCACATGCAGTGAATTCGCCAGGGTGGGAGGGGGCTTATTCGGCTTCAACCCGCCCCCCTCTCCGAAATCCAGCCGACTCTATACATACACATGTCGCATACTTATTAACACTAAAGGAAAACACTTGAGGGGATCTGAGGTGGCAGTTAAAGTTCCTATCCCTCAAACGAAAGGGACAGAAACACACAGAGAAGCTACAGTGGTTTGTTTGTCTGCTTTGTCTCTACATTTTTGTCCCTAACGTTCTAGTTCTAGCATTTGCATCAATGCACCAACTAGCCCAACTTCAGCCCGTTACCCTACCCCTCGCCGTTGTAAGAGGGAGCCAGCAGTATTTGCAAGTACATTTATTAGTGATGTGCAATAGTTGATGTTGAGTTCAATACGAATAGTGCTTTGGCCTAACCTTTCAAGTTTAATATTGAATAGTTGTGTTGAAAAAAGTTGGCCAAAGAGTTATATAATGAAAAACAATTCCATTCTTGAAATAATTAAAAGTGCAGTTTTGTGAATGATTGAAACCAAGATTTACTCGAGTAAAAGTTTTTTACTATATACGTCAGGCATGTTAACAACTTCTGTTGACACATGATAGAAAAAGAAACAACACTCTTGAGGAATGCAGCTTGTAAGGACATCGCTGCCTAACATATACTTTTGCATAATAAGCGCAATTTAGCATTAAAAAATTTACTGCAATGTAGACACCTTGGTCTAGTGCCACAATTTGTGTAAAAAGTGGTACCTCCATTCCAGGGCTGCTGTTTTTAACGTCCCTTCAGGTAGAAAGCACTTGTCATTATTTTATCTTAAGGTGAAATTTTCTCGTGCTGACGTCATTCAATTTTGCATTAATAAATTCTGGTTATAACAGACCCTATGCTTTATGAAAGTATCTGACATAAAGCACAGGGTTAAACCACACAGCACAGTTGTTTTGGAACATAAGTGGCCATAAATAAAAAAAAGAAATAACTTAAAAATAAATTGGCCAATGCAATGAACAGTTGTCATCACGACAGAAAAGGTTTCTATAGCTTCACTTAGAGGACACTTTCAGTTTGAGTTGACCTAATACCTCCTAAATACCAATACCTTAGTGCTAAGTTTTCTGTGACAATTGTTATATTTCAGTGCATGGTACAATGTGGCCAGTGCTATGTTAGCATTGACCTAGAACTCGTGTTCAGCTGAATGCTAATGCAGAACTTTTTCCGGTCTGCATTGTGTTCACCTATGAGAGGTGGCAAAGTGCAATATCTCAATATATATATGCATTGCGATTCAAAACATCCCTATACAAGTTTGACACTAAATATGCTAAGTAATCAGCCCTTAAACCAAAAATTTAAATTTAATCAATCGATCGTCTCTTGGATTGAACGCAAAAAAGTTCCGAATATTTGCATAGATGGTACATAAACCTTGCCTTTTAAGTTCCTCTTCATTTTTATCAAGTTTGGTTGTTCGGGTGTTTTAGCGCAGCTGGTGTCACCGAAGTGTGAGGTATAATTTTACTTTAATGTTTGTAGTCTTTTCTCGTCTCCAAATATGGGTTTCTGGTTCTTTTTGCAAAACCAAGACCAGCCGCAATCGGCTGCGGCGACGGCGTTAACGTGGCTCCTATTCCGCGAGTTATGGGGACACCCGGGTGCAGTAGCTACTGTCACTCGAATTATTTGCACAATAAATGAACTGCCTGTGCACCAGCGCAATCAAGCAGCTCCAGTTAGTAGCTCAGGCAGGAGTGCAAAAACGCTATGCCGGCAAAATTTCGAAACTCTTCACAATATAAGTGACGTGCATGTACGTCGCATCAGCTGCCTCTGTGGTGGCCTTGCTGGAGCCTTAGTACGTTCTAGGGTATACATGTTTTGCTCTACCACATTCCTTCCACTCGGCAAAAACAACTAGGAAAGGCCACCAGCGTGCTACAATGACGTCACAGTATGCCTTGCTGGGCTGGTTGGTTGAACGACATAATGAGAAACAGCGAAAAGGGACAGGACACAAAGTAGAAGAAGGACAGCGTATGTCCTGTGTCCTTCGTCTACTTTGTGTCCTGTTCCTTTTGCGCTGTTTCTCATTATGACAATGACGTCACTTAGAGTCCCTATATGGCTTTTGACACAGCTGACTCTCCGATGGCCGGCTAGGAAGTCGATGCATTACTTGCACTGGGGCACATCAGTGGCCATTCTGGTGTCGTTGCTGCTGAGCACGTACCTACGACAGCATGTAATTTGCACCACTGATTCTGTTTTCCTCTGCAAGAACAAGTTTGAGTGTCCCAAAATGACCTCCAGAACAGGACGATGACGTTACATGCACACCATACCTTGATCGGAGTTGTCCCTTAGGATAACAGTACCTCTTGACCGGGAATCTCGCATGGCATAAAAACGTGATAGTGTAAATTGCTTTACATGGCCGGTTCGAGACACGGAGAGGCAAAACTGTGATACCATGCTCTAAACGTGGAAGCGGAAGGCTCATCGAGACCAGTATCCGGCTCATCAATTCACTTTGAAACGAAACCGGCGTCAGCCTTATGCTTAATATGTCTCTTCCATCATTCAATGCATTGCATCCGGCGTTACGAAGAATCGATGTAGAAGCCGAAGAGGACAACCATGTGCGCTAGGTTGAGCGCACCATGTGCGCTAGGCGTTGTTCAAACTTTCAGCTAGCTACTTCGATGTGAGGGAAGAGGGGGGTTGCAACTGAAGTGCCGTTCTCTTTATAGAAAGCGCTCACTGACTTTTGCACTTTATTTTAGCTATTTCTGAGCGTGCACTACTCTATCATTCGAGCACTTAGCTTCTGGCCATGCATCAATAGTTAGAGAATCTTAGACCAAAAATCCCCTAGCTTACAGCGCTGTCAAACCTGCTGGCGCGAGCGCATGATGGTGTTTTACTTGCGCAGAAGCGGCTGTGAAGGAAGCGCTGGATAATCTCATGCTCTCACTCCAATAGCTTTGACAGCGTTTTAGACAATATACGAAGCGTAATATGGGTCAAAAAAACAAATGTATGTTCTATCATATATGAAAAAGTACCTCATATCAATTTTGTTTCAAATCAAATCAAGTTTTATTTGTTGTCACATCTCCTTACATGACAACAGGGAACTAAGGACAAAAAGCTGCAGGGTAGCAGCTCGACGAAGGTCCCAGCCCCCGTGCAGTTCGGAACAGCAAAAAGGTAAATAAAAACAAAAAACAACTAAATATTACATAAATGTAGACACATCTTACACAAATATTTGGTATAATGAGCACTTTAGGCAAAAAAAGAAAAACACAATACCCGACCATAAACCGCAAGAGCGGTCAGCAAATGCACATAGAAAGCACACAGGATAAAAAAAACGCCAGTATTCAAAAAGTCATAGAGAAAAAAATTAATTTACTAACCCTTTATGTGAAAGTGCCTCTAAATTTATACTCTTTTTGTACAGAGTGTTTAGTATGGTGGACAAATTAAAATGAAGCGTCTGATCATGGTAAATTGTGCGGGATGGACGGATTACCCAGGGCTGATTTTGCCTAAGGTCGCGCAGGATGATGCGATGTTTTAGGTTAGCTAAGTGAATGTAATGAACGTTGTTTTGCTGAACAGCCCTACGATACGTTGTTAAAAGTTTGAACGTATATATTTGCTGAATTGTTTTTACTTTTAGGGCCTTAAATAATGATGGAGTGGGATGGAGAGAGGGAACAGGAGATATTGCACGTACAGCCCTTTTTTGTAAAAGGTGCAACTTTGTCAGGTTTGTTTTGGTTGTGGTGCCCCAAATAAGGTTGCAGTAATTTAAATGGGAACAAACTAACGATCTATAAATAGTTAAGTTAATATGACTAGGAAGTATTGTTTTAAACTTTGTTATTAAGCCACCGCTCTTGGATGGCTTTGCTTGGACAAAATTTATATGAGCATTCCAGCTCATGTCTTGTGAAAACAACACACCCAGTATTTTAATACAGTTTACGAATTCAACTTGTTCATTATTGATTTTAAGACAAAGTGGATCGTTTATCCTTTTATTTCTAGGTTTAAACGAAATAGCCTTGGCCTTACTACAATTTAACTTTAATTTGTTGTTGAGTGTTTATGCAGTACTTTGTTTTAACACATCTTGCATTGCGGAAATGGAAGTGCGGATATGGTCATGGAAAAAAAAATGCTGGTATCGTCCGCGTAAATTACCAGTTTTACATCAGTGTTTTGAGCCAAGTTTGCGATGTCGTTGATGCACAAAATGAATAACAATTGGCCTAAGATGCTGCCCTGGGGAACTCCCGATGTTATGGCTAGCCTATCTGAACGAAAATTTAGAAAAGACACGTACTGATTTCAATTTAAAAGCTAGGATTTCAAAATATCATGCGCTATGCCTCTTATTCTATAAAATGGTAATTTTGCAAGTAAAATGTCATGATTAATTGCATCAAAGGCTTTCGAGTAATCGAGGAAAAAGCCCAAAGTTATCTTTTTTACGTCGAATGCTTTTACGATTAGTTCTTTTTGATTCAGCAATGCTATTTCAGTAGATCGATGCTTACGAAACCAAAATTGTGATTCAGAAATTAAAGCTTGTTTATCAAGATGTGTTAGGAGTCTTTGATGTAGAAGTTTCTCGAATGGTTTAAAAACAACAGGAAGAATTGAAATGAGCCTATAGTTGCATATGTCGAACATATCACCGCCTTTATGTAGGACACTAACTTTTGATACCTGCATTTTAAGTGGGAATACCCCGGTTTCAAGAGCAAGGTTATATATTTATATACATATATATATATACATATACATATATATACATATACATATACATATATATACATATACATATACATATACATATATATACATATACATATATATACATATATATGTCGGATATGGTGCAATTTTATCAATAACATATTTTATAGGTTTTATCTGCATGTTATCGGCGTCAATACTTTTACTATTTTTAAGATTCATGATAGTTGAGCAGACTTCTGCCTCATCAGTGGGGAACAAAAACATTGTATTCGTCTGCGACGATTTCATGAACTTTAGGGCTTTTTTTATACAGGAGGATGACACACACGTTGACATACCAACATTTACAAAGAAATCATTAAACGCGTTCGCCATGGTGACGTCTGTTTTTTGAGCGCCGCTTACTGTTACTTCACGAGGTACGTTTTGGGGTGGCTTACGGTTTATTAAAGATCGGATTCTCTTTCACATATATAATATCAGGTTTCGTAGTTTCTAAAGGATCAAAATGTCTGTTGTAATAGTCACGCTTAGCAGTCCTTAGCTGACTCGTTAGTTCATTTCGATAAGATTTAAAGACTAAAAGTCGGCCATTTTCTCTAGTTTTTAAAAAATGATTATATAAAAAATTATTTTTTCGTAATGCCGCGCGCGCAGCTTGCCAAGTAGGCAGCGCGCGCGTGGCCTAACGGTTATAGCGCCTGCCTCCCACGCGAAAAGCCAGGGTTCGATTCCTAGCCGCGGGGACGTCTTTTTGTTGACATCTAATGTAATGTTCTGGTAAATTCGAGAACCGTGTTGCTTGTTCGAGTTAAGAAAGTTCTACACGCCGAGCCTTCTACGCCGATTATTCCAGAAGCCCACGCCTGTACATAAGGGACTTCGCGTGGCGAGCCAAGTGAGTTTCGCCTCAGCGTTCGATCCTGCTGTTTCGCCGCCTTCGACGCCCGCGACGCTCTGCTGTTATCTTTCTTTTTCCTTTTTATTTTTGGGCACAAGTTCGCCCCCCCCCCCCCCCCCCATTACACGTTTCAGTTTTCCCAGTTTTTCTTTGTTTCACCTTGCCATTCGTGACATTTTGGTGATCATGAGGCGGAGAACGTCTTCAACAAAGCTTGTGACGCTCTCATTTGGCCCTTGGTGTCTTGCTTGAAGAAGTTCTTCGGCACGCTGTCGTCGCTGCTGGTTGGCAAAGGTGCGTCGCAGCTCGGCCTGGAATTCTTCCCACGACGAAATCGACGCTTCGTGGTTCTCAAACCAGGTGCGTGCCGTGCCTTCCAGAGCGAAGTAGACATTCTGAAGGCACTGCTCCGGTGTCACAAAATTAAACAAGGTTATCACAAAATTAAGAAACGGCATGACAGGCGAACTAGGGGGCCTATATACAACAGAGAGCAACGTATTTTCTAAACGCACAGTTACAACTTCATAGAAGTCAGTGATTTTACAGAATGATTCTAAGAGCTCACGACTTACTTCGTTCTTTACAAACATAGCAATACCACCACATTGTCTGCTTTCTCTATTTAAGTTGAAATGGGAATATCCTGGGAGCAGAAAGTAGTCAGCACTACAACGGTACCATGTTTCCGTTAGCATAATGGCGTCAACGTTTGGTCCAATGCAATCAAACAAAACAGCAAGGTCATAGTGTTTGTTTTTTGCAGATCTAACATTAAGGTGAAGTGTTAATTGAAATGCGGACTTATTTTGAAGTAATTTGCTTAATTTAGAAGGTGAAATATAGGCGTCTGACATATCTGTATTAGCTTAACAATTCAAAAGAGATAAAAAGGGCAAAACTAGCTCGCCGTTATTTTACGGACGTCATCGACACATGTTACCTTGACAAGCGGCGTTTGCGCAGCCTTACGACCAAAAATGCTACCATTCCGTACTCAAACGAACTTCCAGTTGCACTCCTTTTTTTGCCACTGTCATTCCCAGCAATTTCTTTAGTGCGGGACACAGATACTCGTTTACGTAAACAGAGCCACCAGACGTAATGCCGATGTCACTGCAAGTGATGCGTCGTTTCTTGGTATGATGAAGGAGATTATCTCGTCTATCTTTACGCATGACTTGAACAACAATGTTCTTTGCCTCGCTGTTCGGAACAGGCACGCGGTGGCATGCCTCGATGTCTGTTTCAAGTATGGGCATGCCAATCACTGCTCCTAACTTTTCCACAAGGCACTTACTACGGTGAGGGGGCCCGTCACTGTAGTGCGGCCGGCAAAAGTGAGGGGGCACCGTTTTAGCGAGTAACCGGGGCGCGCGTTAACCCATCCGCCGCGCTGCGCTTACGCCGCTTCGCGGCGACAGTCTGCGGCGGCTCATTACAAAAATGTGAACCCACTTGGCCCACCCGAAAACGCCGCTTCGCGGCGTCCGACTATCCGCTATTCACCGTAGTACGTGCGGCCAGCAAGAGTGAGGGGGCCCGTCCTGTGATGTATGTGGTGGGAACAGTGAGAATTAATGACTTGTAATTTACAAGCACCTTAACCCACGCCTTGCGGTCCTGTTCCTGTCCCTGTCCCTGTCCCTACACGTAAATATAGCGTCTGTGACCTAAATAAAAAAAAAAAAAAAAGTTACAAAAATATTGTTCCGAACGCGATTCGAACCGCCGACCCCTGCACGTGAAGCAGAGGCTGTACCCACAGCGCCACGAGGCACTTCCCGAATGGGCATCCATTGAACATCTATATCGTGTCCTGTTGCCCCGTCACCATAGTGCAGTTTCTCAAAGTGAGGGGCCCCGTCACCGTAGTCACTTCCTTTCCACAATGTCCAGTATGTTCTCATTTTGCTGGGGCGGGATTCCTTTTATTCCAATATTTCGACTCCGGCTGTACAGTTCGCAGTTTACACGTCGAGTTTCACATTCTTTGGTTTGTTGATGCAGCAGCTTACATTCCAATCGAAGCTCGATGTTATCTGCCTTAAGCTCCGTATTTTCCTTCATGACTGTACTTAGTTAATCCCTCATCTCTTCAAACGTTTTGTTGATAAAATTCATATCTGTTTTGACTTTCTTTAGCTCCGCTCGCAATTCCCTTTCAATCAAGGCTCTTAGCTCCCTATGTTCTTGTTTCGTGTCTCGCTTGATTTCCTCACATAGCTTTTCCATTTCTTTAGCCATTTGAGTTTGTTTATATCTATACGGTCACAAAATATTTCAAAAACACAAATACGCGTACACAGTATACAGGTGAAAACAAAAGGCGCTGTGTTCGGCAGCAGAGGAAAAAAGAAAAGAAATATAACAATACCTTATCTGCAAAAGCAGATGACAAAATGAATTTAGTACTTGCTGGACGAGTGTCTGCCGCCGAACCAGCAATAACGAGTAACCCAGTCTTTAGAAACTAAATTTTTTTTCATCTTTTACTTCCAGTCAGATTTTACATGTTTCTCGTCATCATTACCGTCCCCTTTCTTTTCCCGTTCCTTTGTTTCTGCGAAATCGGTCCCTTCTCAGCCACAAGCCTTGCTAAATCGTGCTTTTTTGTTGATTTTTTTTTGTTTTTGTTTTAAGAAACAGAACATACTAGTTCTTTAAACTAAGGTGTTCTTTACTGAAGGTAGCGCAACTTCTTTTTTGGGCAGGAAAAGGGTGACGTTCCTTTTTAGCTGCTTTTCTCCGTCTATGACGACCTCTTCCTCCACTTTTCAATTGGATTGCGTTTGACACGAGACTGGTTGTTTGTAGATGATTGCCTTGAAATTTGTTTTGTGGGATTATTTTTTTTTATTATTATCGCAGACTGATTTTTATAATTAAATAAAACTCTGCCCGTGAGCTTTCACGACCTTATCGCCGATTTAAGGAGCCATATACACTCTACATTCCTTGCTGTTTTCACCAGATCAGTGACCCAACCATGTAAGGCCCTAAGAGAGCGAGAGCGCCTGCCAAGGTCTTTGGCGCTTTCGCGCATAACTTCACCTTACCGTTTTTTGTTTATGCCCTTTTGTCATATATAAAATAAACCTTTGCTCTATTTGACGAAAAAGTCTTCAATGTTTTTCACTGCCTTACTTTCCTGCCTGTAAATGCCTTCCTGCAAAATGCCTGCCTCCCTGTAACTGCCTGCGAAAAAGTAAAAAAGTGGCTCAGCCCCTTTATTGTTAGCCTAACTCAAGAAAGACCGTTTCTATAAATAGATTTTTGGTCAAGATGTTTTTACGCACAAGGAACTGTTTTTTCTCAATTTCCTGTTCTTGGCATTTGCTACGACAAAGGCGTAAACACAATATCGGTGACTGTTGTTTTCCTAAAAACTTTTTGGTAGCGCAGAGATCTGCAATTCTACGTTCTATCGCGGGTTGCGACTCTTTGTCCTCAAGTGAGTGATGCACACTTTGCCTGCAAGTATATTGCTGGATGGAGACATAATAGCTGGTTTGTGAACTAGAACAACGGTGCAGAAGACAAATATTTTCCACGGCGGATTTCAGGACTGTCACTATCTCACTTCAAGAGCACGAGCCATAAATCTCATGCACGCTATCCGGAATGCTTACGACCATCTAGGGGGCGAGACGACAGGGCGTTTGCTCTATTCTGCTCATTAATAGCGGCGCGGAACTGCTGAGAGAAAAGATTTTGCTTGGATGGAGAGAGGAAATTGCGTGGAGAGGAGGAATTGAGCTACCTTCACTTTAAAGGAACTTTAATCTACACGCGTAGAAGACCTAGCATGTATGTTGCCCCACGATACACTTAAACATCCATTATTGGTCTTCCTTTAATCCGTTCAACCGAAAAGAAGGGCCAACGGTATCATATTCTGATTTGTGTTTTTGTAGTGCCACAGATAACACGATAGTGATATCTGTGGCAGCGCAAAAATAATTAAGCCGTCTACTCTGCTCCGTTTCACCTTCCGATGGACCGCCGCGGACGCTACGAGCCCAGCCCAGCCAATCCAACGCTGCTAGCGTATCACGTGACTTTACGTCGCGTCACGCACGCACACACGTCGTTATTACGCCTGTCTCAGAAGGTCACCTGACACTCAATTGGCTTCCGCGACTCACAGCATTCCCCGCGGTCCACCGTAAGTTGAAACAGAGTATAGCTGCAGCTTCTTAAACTGCATTTAAAGATATGATTCCTAATGATGGAACTTATTAAAGGAAGCCTATTAATTGGTATTTCCAGGGGGCTGCAGCGCAGCATCGCCGTTAGAACTTTTCATTGTAAAACATATAAGTATAGATACTCGCTAATGCCTATCATGTGTACGGCTTCTGACGTCACGCCTGGCATGACTTCCTGTTCTTTCTCGAAGGTTCTTTAAACATGAATATATTTACACTTGGCTAGATGCAAAGTTGTGTTCTGTTTTATTTCTTTTCACTAGTTTGCTTCACTAAACACTTATATTTGCAGTTTTTAACCTTCGTTCACATTTCAATTATGTCTATAAAAAAATTTCTCGTGTGATAATATTTATTTTGTGTTAAACGCCCATATCTACTGAATGGGCTTACAATTTTATAAATACTATCAAAGGAGCTGTGGAACGATTTTTCTACTTTCAGTAAATGCGGTGATATATCGCAAATATGCGCACCTCCGTTCCCCCGAAAGTCGCCCATAATGTAAGTTGTTCATGCTAGTAAGACAGAAATGCATGTCTTTACCCAAGTTGTTTCCGAAACCTTTGTTCATATACCAGGGTATCCTTATTAGTGGGTTCCGTATTAACGAGACGTGTCGGTTCCGCTTAGAATTAACCCTTGACGTTCATAACCTGTAGAACACGCATTGCGTTTTTTTCTCCACTCACCAGAAAATCTCAAAAAAGAAATTAGAAACAAACCAGCAGCACTTACCCCCCCCCCCCACCCCCCCCCCCCCCCCAACTCGTAGCCGGAACAAGTGGTCACGTGTTCTGGTGCCGATTGTATGCTGCCAATGTCCATGGTTACGCAAATACCTTAGAAACTAATACAGGAAACTCCGAAGCGAAATGGGAAACGGAACTAGAAAGTGATCCTGGCGTCAGGGAGTAGTCAACTTACCATTTTCACCAGAAATGTAGCAAGAGGGTCTGACTCAGTAGAGAAATTGATAATCTCCTAAAACTTTTTTTCATTTCATGGGTCATAAACTAGTGATATTGGATGCTTTGGTCTTTTTATGTCGAAATGCAGTGTGTGCTGCTAGAAGTGTCAGGATTTGCGTGAGGATTTATTTATTTATTTATTTATTTATTGTACCCTCAGGGCCCGAGGGCATTACTGAGGGTAAAGGGTTACAAAAAGAAAATCCCACTTAAAAACAAAATGGCAACCTAAGAAATAGAAGCACGAACATAGTAACAATTAACTTAAAAATTTGGTTAAACAACGCTTAAACAATAATTACGCTTAAACATAATGGCATCTGTTCCACACACAACTGACGATGGAAGGTGGTTCCACGTAATGGTTGTTGTGGGGATGAACGGACTATAAAAAAGTGGTGGTTTTACAAACAGGTAGACCAATTTTGTGTTTGTGATTGACGCGTGGCGAGACATATCAAGGAGGAGTTAGTAATTTATGACTCGAGGAAGGATTGTGACAATCAATTTTATGAAACAACGTGAGGAAAGGATAGGTAGGTTTAAATGATATTTCATAGAAGTTACGCTCGTTGTACGGTGATAATTAATAAGAATATAGCGAGTATATCTATTTTGGATACTTTCGACTGCTGTTGTAAGTAAGCCACTGTCGGGATTCCATACAGAAGAGGCGTATTCCAATTTTGAGCGGAGAAGGCTTTTAAAAAAATATAGCTTGAGACACACAAGAACAGATGGAAAATTACGTTTGAGGAAGCCAAGCATGCGGTTCGCATTGCTAGTTATGTAGCGAATATATGAGGCTGCCAAGATAAGTTCGATGAAATATGGATTCCCAAGTACTTATACGATGGTGCGCGCTGCAACGAAACACAGTTAAGATAGTGGGAAGGAGGGTGCGACTTAAGTCGAGAAACCATCATTACTTAAGCTGCATATTCCATTTGTTACACCAATTACACAATCAAGGTCCCACTGAAAGAGAGCATCATCAAAGCTGTTAGTCATTTCACGGTTAAGAACGCAATTATCTGCAAATAAGCTAATGGAGGTCGAAGCGCATGAAGGTAAGTCGTTGATTTAAATATGGAAGAGCAGGGGACCTAACACCTAGCCTTGATAGACACCTGACGTCACGAGAGCTAGACTTGAAGAAGTATTATCACGGACACAAATTGAAATTGGTTATTAAGGAAAGCACGAATCCATAAAAGTACATCTTGATCTATGTTAAGTTCGCAGAGCTCATGGAGTTGTAGACTATGTGACACTTTAACGAAAGCCTTAGCGAAATCAAGGAAAATACAACCTGCCTGAAACCACGATCAAGATTAAGGTGAAGGTCATGAGTGAAGGCAAGTAGATGGGTTTCACACGAAAATGATTTACGGAAGCCATTTTGAGCAGAAGCAAAGAAGGAATTAGTTTCAGGGTGTTGAACTAGGTGAGAAAAAATAATATGCTCAAGAATTTGACACGGAATGATAGTTATGGAAATGGCACGGTAATTGAGGAGAGAATGATGATCACCAGTTTTATGTACAGACACCACTTTCCACACCTTCCAATCGCTAGGTAAACAGCTTAGAGTAAGTGATTTTTAAAATAATTTAGATAGTATTATCGAAGAATACCCGTTTGTGCTTAGTAAATATTTAGAATTAATTTCGTCAACTCCTATAGAGCAGGATGTTTTTAACTGTTCAATCATACTTAAAGGGGGGGGGGGGGGTGCAACGATTTCCGGACTTCGGTCAAAAATTTGTGGAAGTTGCCCTCTGACACTTCTGAAGTAAAGAACAGAAAACCGATTTCGCCTGCGTGTCCTAGTTGTTGCGTAAAAAAAAGATAAATATTGGCATTTCGGGCACCCCTCAACTCAATCCCAGTCTTCAGGGTCACACCTGGTCGCACTCCCAGTGACGTCATTCGGAGTGCCGTGTAGATTCCCGTGTGCTATCTCGGAGGACGCTTCCTCTCCCTCTCTCTGCTGACATTAGCGGGCGTTATGCTGCAGCTTAGAGCCGAGCGAGATCACGTAATCTTTTCGCCATAGTTCCTTCGGCTGCCACTTGGGGCTGCAGGTGGGCGAAAAAGCTCGACTCTTGCTTTGCGATTGTGCAGCGGAATCACGACATTTTTAACGAAGGAGGTGTTTTCTCTATCCTTCGGGACACGATAAACAACTTAAAAATGACAAGATGCAAATTTTTTTAATCAAAAAATCGTTGCACCGCCCCTTTAAAATTATATTTGTTTGAATTAAAATGTGGTACATGGGCGGAAAAGTACAGTGCGCTGCAATATGAAAGACCCACCGGGAGCACGTGGCCGAGGCGGTGGATGGCGGGGGCGCCGCGAGCGCTCCGTGCAATTCCATTCCGCTTCGAGGGCAGGACGCTCACTCGGGGCTCAGCACAAACTGATAAGCGCGTTGCGCTTTAGCTAAGCCCCGAGTGAGCGTCCTCCCCTCGAAGCAGAACGGAATTGCCCGGAGCGCACGCAGCGCCCACGCCAGCCACCGCCTCGGCCTCGCGCTCCCAGTGGGTCTTTCATATTGCAGCGCAGTGCACGTACGTTGTTGAATTTAAGGTAAAGTTGAATAAATACTGTTCGAAAATGATTCAACAAAAGTAGAATTTAAAACATTTGCAAAATCATCGGAGGAAACACGTTCACCTGATAAACTAAACAGAGACAGTGTGGTGTTTTTGTTGCCATTAATAGCACCCCAGAACTGTTCGGCGTTGTTGGTTAGTAGCGATGGCAAGGTGATAGAAAAATAAACTGACTTGGCATCCTCCATTGCGCCTTTGTAAGCATTGGCTGCCTTGTGCGGCCTAGTCCTTTGTCCACGTTGGGTAATCGGAAGTCAGAAAACAACAAAGTTTCCGAATCGCACGTTGTGGCAGAGCGTCCATGACCTGAAAATGCTCAGAAACCTGACTCAATATACTTGACGCTACCAAGATGGCCGCGTGCACAGTGCTGCCAGACCACCAATCATTTCGCATATCGTCTATTGAAGTCACCCAGAGGGAGTATAGCAGATGAAGAAAAGCATGCGATTATTGAGTTCAAAACATCATGGAGATTTGAAACAAAAGATGGATTAGCTGATGGCGGAAAATAACAGACGGCTAAGATAACTTCTTGAAAATTCAAATTTAAGCAAGAACATACTATTTCTAAACAACTATTCAAACGGACACTGAAAGAATCAATGTGATCGGCAACTGCTAATAAAACGCCACCACAATTACGTGCACCCCTATCACAACGGTAGACATTAAAACGCTTATCGCGACAAAATAGCTCACAATTCCGAACATTCGATGGCAGCCACGTCTTGGTAAAAGCTAGTTACGCCTGCGCTACAAGAGTTCCACAACTCAACACCATTTATCACAATGACGTAGTATACTTTTTATTGTGCTAAAAAGCTCTGATACATGTTTAGAAATAGCAATAACACCCGCGTTCCTCGCAACATGTTACAATGAGAAAGGCGTTTGATGTTGTGTTAGAAGGAAGCCTTTTACCGTTATCTCCGTCGCTCCCATCCGAAGAGGGCGTTTGATGTAAGCTAGATAGAAGCCTGTTGACGTTCTTTCCTTCACCCCTGTCAGATACAGCACTGAGATCAAACGCTTCATCAGTCATTGCGTTATACATGTAACATTTCTTATTAATAAACAGTTTATTGCAATGATTATGTACAATCTAAACAATTACTTCTGAACTTGTTGACTTATTTGTTTGCTTTCTACCGAGACATGTCTTATTAGATGTGATTTGCTCTAAGTGACTATAATTGGCGATTAGCATAAATTGTTTATGAGGTTTACTTGAAATAGGTCTAATTGACACAAGTTAATATTATTGATAACTATGTGATTTTTGTTTGTTTACACACATGGACGGCTTTAAGTAGCTTTTGTTGACAATTGGCATCTTCGTTGACCTATTGACTTGAAATGTCTGCAAATGGCTATTGAAAAAATAATATAATTGGCAATTATGTGGTCTTTCGGTGTTTGCGATTAAGTGTGGCTTCAATTGGCTATTATTGGCCATAGGCATACAGGTTTATTTATATATATATATGCTTAATATGGCTACAAATGGCTATTAATAACTAGTATTAGAAACTGTGATCTACTTTCCGTGTATAAACTGGAATGGCTTCCAGTGGCTGTTAGCAAATGGCTAGCAGAGGCCATTAGTAAGTGTAATTGACATTTCTGTGCTATTTAAGTATTTATGAACGAGAATGGTGGCTATGATTTGCTATAAGCATTGATTTTTATGGATTCGCTTGAAATGGCTACAAATGGCTATTAGGAACTATTCAACGTTACTAAACCACTCAGTTGGGAAACTGTCATAGAGACTGCTCTGAAAGTGTGGCACCAACCCGTCCTCCAGAACCGAGCTAATGGCCATCACAACGCCGCCATTTTTCCCCGCAGTGGCCATTCGACGAACTGCACGTGACTTCTATTTTGGCTTTAGCCTGGCCATCATGGCGCCGAAACAGATACAGTGGAAGAGGTTACAGGGGCGCCACCCCTGTCTCCCCAGCGGACGTGCCGCAAATCACTACCGAAGCTAAAATGCACCTAGATCGGGACGGGCTACCTGAAATCACCGCTGAGGCATGGTTGTATAAAAACAATATTAATTGTGCCGCCAAACCTTCTAAACTAAAGATTTTAGAAAGCATCACGCGCCCTCAATTTGTACTAAACTCTAATAAAGGTTACTACAAAAAGAGTTTTTTTTCCGTTGGTTTTTACGGAAAAACATGCGTCTGAAAGTTCAAGGTGACCACAGTAAAGACAAATGATAAAGGGTGGCGCTGTTGTCGTATTTAGCTCGGTCTCGGTGGACGCCAGCGGCCCATGTTTCAACGGCGAGTTTCCCAACTGAGGGTTCTAGTAATGTTGGAACTAGTGTTGATAGTTAGGGCTAGTTCTGTATTTACAAACTGGAATGGCTTTAGGTATCTATTGTTTGCTATTAGCATTTATTTCTGACGATTGGCTACAAACAGCTAGCAATGACTTTTATTAAGTATAATAGACCATACTGTGCTACTTCAGTGTTTACAGATGAGAATGGCTTAAAGTGGCTATTACTGGCTATACATATTTATTTTTATTACATTGGCTTGAAATGGCTACAAATGGTCAATAGGAACTAGTGTTGATAATTATGGGCTTTTTTATGTTTGCGAACTGGAAAGGTTTGGGCAGCTTTTATGACTATTAGCATCTATTTCTGACCAGATTGGCTTCAAATGGCTAGCAATGGCTATTAGTGAGTATAATAGACAATTCTGTAGTATTGCATTGTTTAAGGATGAGAATGGCTTCAAGTGGTTACTATTGACTATAGACATGTTTTTTATTAGATTGGCTTAAAATGGCTACAAATGGCTATTAAGAACTAGTGTTGATAGTTATTGGCTACTTTTGTGTTACGAACTCAAATGAAATTTAGTTTCCATCGTTGGGCCTTAGCCTGAATTTCTGACTAGATTGGCTTTAAATGGTAACAATGGCTATTAGTGAGTATAATTGACAATTCTGTACAATTGTACAGAATTGTAAAGTACAATTGACAATTTGACGTAGATGAGTTTTAAATGACTACCAGTGGTACTCATTTGAAATAAATTGACAAATATGTGCAAATTGACAAATACGAATTGGCAAATATGTGCTATTTCGATCTTTATGCATGACTATGGCTTCAAATGGCTCTTATTAGCTACGAGCATAACTATTTCCGATTATATCGGCTTGAAATGACAGCATATAGCTGTTAGTGATTATTATTCATAAATATAGTATATGTTTGTTTTCACAAATGGGAATGACTTCAAGTGGCTAATGTTTGCTATTAGGACCTGATTTGTACAATATTCGTTTCAAATGGCTACCAATGGCTATTGGTGGGCATTGGTAGCCAGAACTGAGAATAATAGTCACTAATAGTCGTTATGTAACATTTTAAGCTAATTTATTTAATGATAAATGCTAATAGCCGACAATAACCACTCGAAGTCACAATCTGCCATAATGATGAAATAGCAGAAAATTGCGGCTAATATGAACTAAGGGGCGTTTGTAGCCAATTCAAAACGTTCTGGTCAAGAAAACATGCTTATGGCCAATCACGGCCAATTGAAGTAATTAAAATTTATAAACAAACCAACTACATAAATGGTCAGCGATAGTAACAATTAGCCACATATAGCCACTTCAAGCCGATCTGGCAAAGGAGCAACGGTAAAAAGCCAATAATATCCACTTCACTTAAAATGAAAAAGGTGGGAATAGAAAAACATTGTTAATATTAGTCACTAATAGCCAGTCTGAAGCAATTTAAGCAATATTTCCTAAGAATGGATTACAAGAGCCATCATTGTTTAAGTCAGTTATAGCCACTAGAAGCCATACCCATTTATATGCCAAGAAATAGTGTAGAATTGTCAAACAAGTATCCATTCTTAGCCATTTCAAAGCAATCTTGTATAGAATATATTCTAATTGCCATGAATAGCCACTGGAATCCATTTCAATTCCTAAAACTAAAAATAGCTCATAATTTTCAATAGCAATTTCAAGCCAGTTCACTAAATATAGATGATGATAGCAAATTATACTCACCTGACGTGAGTTTTATTCATAAGCACCGAAATAGTACAGAATTGTCAGCTGTATTCACAAATAGTCATTCGCAGGATTATCAAGTCAATCTGGTAAAAATAGATGCTATAACCAACAGCAACCGCACGAAGCCATTCCAGTTTGTAAACATAGAAATAGCTCATAATTTTCAATACTAGTCACTAATAGTGAAGTATAGCCATTTCAAGCCAATGTAAAAATGTATGCCTATATCCAGTAATAGCCAATTGAAGGCATTTTCATCCTTAAACAACGAAATAGCGCAGAATTCTCAACTATAATCACAAATAGCCAGTCGTAGCCATTTGAAGCCAATCTGGTAAAAGATAGGCGCCAATAGCCAAAAATAGCCACATGATGACATTCATGTTTGTAGACACAGAAATATCTAATAATTATCAATCATAGTCACTTCTAGCCACTTATAGCCAATTCAAGCCAACCAGGTCAGGAATAGATCTTTATCGTCAATTACAGGCCATTTATGCCAACCAAGTCCAGATATAGCCAATAATAGAGAGTTAAAGAAATTCAAATCTATACATGCTACAATTTCATAAATTGTCAATATTAGTTGCTGATAGCCATGTATAGTCACTTCAAGCCAATCTAATAAAATATATGCTTACAGCCAATAATAACAATTTGAAGTCATTTTGATCCATAAACCTTGAAATAGCACAGAATTGTCGACTATATTCACGAATAGCCATTCGAAGCCATTTAAAGCCATTGTGGTACAAAACAGGTACCAATCGTTAAAAAGAGCCACATGAAGCCGTTCATGTTTCTAGACACAGAAATAGACAATAATTATGAATGCTATAGTCACTTATGGCCATTGTTAGCCAATTCAAGCCAACCAGGTCAGTATAGAGGCTTATAGTCCATAATAACCAAGTCGAGAATTGATGCCTATAGCCAATAATAGCCAGTTAAAGTCAATGAAATTGATACACACTCCAATTATATAAATTGTCAATAATTGTTGCTGATAGCCATGTACAGCCATTTCTAGACGATTTTGCCAAGAACTGCCCATAGCCAATAATAGCCACATGAATCCATTTATATTCAAAAAGTCATAAATAGCACATTGTCAATAAGAGTGACTAATCTTCATTCTGAAGCGATTTAAAGGGCCCCTGAAAAGAAAAAAAAAGTTTTTTTTAAACAGTTTGGTTGGGACACGCGTGTCGAAAAATGAATTTTACGCGAAAAAAAAAAAATTTTTAGAGCAATATTGACGGCGAGAGATTTATTTGAAATTTTGCGCGCAAATTCCATGGTCATTCAGCTCGGCTTCTCATTGGTAACGGTGGTCATTCAAGTCAGCTTCTCATTGGCCAATAAAATGAGTGACAGCTTAGATGTTGGTTATAAAATCTTCGTGATCTCTTGAAATCGCCTTTTGAATTACATTTTTTTAGGTTTAAGAAAGAATCCATCGAATGAACGTTGTAATTGTTTACAAACGTTTTACGAAATCGTAACTTCCGTTCGGATAAAACAACAAACAAAAGCTTCGCCATTCTTTTTTTCTGTCATGGCCGCCGTCTTGCAACGCGTCTCGCGTCCTCGGGTGGTTTTATAGTTTTATCGCGTTTATATGTGAAAACCTCCTGAAGAGGGCTTGTTGCTTGTGTTATTTAGATGATGGCCGATTCACACGACGGACTGATCTGCGGACGGATCGATTACGTGACGACATGTCCGCGGTTCGTCTGTCTCCCAAGCGCATCCACACGAAGGAGACGACGAGCAGACGCCAGTGAGGACGGACCCCACAGTCGCCACCCCACAGTGCCGCGAAACTCCAACATCGCACCGTGGCACCGTTGTCCGAGAGAAATCGACGTTCGCTACCGCGAGAATGAATCGTACGCCGCTGTTACGTAGAGATCGAGACAAAACACCGTGATAGGCTTCGCGCGAAGCGCCACTAGCTTTACTAACCCAAAGCATAAGAGTGACACAGGCATGGTCCTGCTCGAGAAGGGTTCCGTGTAGAAGCGACGAAGTTCTGGGCTCGCGAAGGGGCGTTTGGAGATGCCTTCACGCACTCCGCGCTCGTGCACAACACTCAAGTTCACCACAGCCACAAGAGAGGTCTTGCTCGTTGAAGTCCTGATTGGACGTGCAAGAATTATCGCGGCGTGCTAGACGAGTTTTGACGGAAGCTTCTTGACGCGGACTCGGAGGAGTACCGGAACCTGCGTCGCGTCAGCCAGACAAAGTTTCTGCAGTTCTTTTCACACTTGGAACAAAGAAACGCCCGACAAAATGAACCAGCGAACGCACGAAACACAACGATGCCCCACTTTTGTTTTCATCGCCCAGAAACAAAAAACAAAACAAGAAAACAATGTACCGTTGCCAGACTAAACAATTTTCAAGTCAATCTCCCGCCAAAAACCCGCGCGTGAAAAAGGATCAGTCCGCGCGTCCGTGGACGAGGCGCGGATCGCAGGAATCGGTGACGTGCCGGTCACTTTGTAGACGGTCTGCGGACGAAAGTCGCGATTCGGTCCGTCGTGTGAATCGGCTGTACGACGCGGTACGACGGGCGACCGGCAGACACAGGAAATAGCCATGGCTCTCGTACGGGGGGCAGCCAAGCCAGGCAAGCAGCCAAGCCGATCCACTACGAAGAGGCGGGGAGTACCTCTCCTCCACGCGCCCGAAATGCTTCAAAAAGTCATAAATAGCACATTGTCAATAAGAGTGACTAATCTTCATTCTGAAGCGATTTAAGGCAAATTTGTTAAGAACCGATGCTAATATCCAGCAGTAGCCACTTGAAGCCATTTTCATTCATAACTGTTGAAATGGCAGAAAAATGCGACTAATAAGCACAAATAGCCATCTGTTGCCAAGTCGAGCCAACCAGGTCAGGAATGAATGCTTGCAATCAATGACAGCCCATAGACCGATCTCACTCAGCGTTCGGCGCATCCATGACGCCGCCATAAAGGGAGACGGCCATGCATGCGAGGGCTCTTGCCGTCTCGTGCTCCACAAGCACAAAGCTCCAGCAAGGTTATTGCACTTGCAGAAAAACTAAAGTTCACTCAATGCATTGCGACAGCGGTGACGTAGTCAAACTGGCTGGTGGGATTTGTCTATTAAAGCCAACCAGGTCAATAATAGATGTCTATAGCCAATAATAGCCACATGAAGTCAATCACATTTATGAACACACCTATAGAATAACATGTCAATAATAGCGACTGAGAGTAATGCCTAGCCATTTCAAGCCAATCTAACCAAGAACATATTCCAATATCCAATAACATCCAGTTGATGTAAATGTCACCCCTGAAACACCTATGCCTCAGAAGTGGGAATAATAGTCGCTAATAGTTATTCATAGCCAAACGAAACTGATCTGGTCAATATTAGGTCCCAAAAACTAATATGAGCCACTTGAAGCCAATCTTACCCATAAGAACACGAATAGCACAATATAGTTAAATTTTAGCTAATAATAGCGACTTGAAGGTGACCAAATAGAGAAATAGTAAAAAACGTATAAGTAATGATTGATCGCCTAATATGGGCACTTAATTATACAAGGTTCATATGCAAACAAGTTTACTGACTTGCATATGAACTTTCTGGAACACATGAATTAATACAAAGGTGGCATAGCCAAGTGTTTCTCAATTTTAATGAATAACTATGTATTTTCTAACGATAATGTGAAGGGGGAGAACAGGGAAGATAGTGACTGATATCAATTTAATTTTCGGCACCGAGTTGACCACTTCTCGCCAAGAGATGGCACCACTTATGTGTCTCCCGGCAACCCCACGTATTTTTGGTTTATTTTCCTGTATTAGTCTTAGCGATATTTGGTTACGCGCTGGTGTTGGCGAAGCACAAAAGACGCTCTGGGTTCCAGACTATTAGGCCTGTTCGGTTCGCCTGAGCTGGCTGAACTAGCTCAGCAGTGCAAGAAATGACGCATTTGGTTTAACTGGAAGTTGCACTACCGCTGCACTGGCGCGTTCAATTCTGGAAGAGTTCTGTACGAGTTCAGTCCCAGTTCCGCAAGTGCTTGCGCGGGCTCCGAAGCCAATTCAGTGTTCGTGCAGTAGCAGACGACGAAAGCAGACCACTCTTTTCTTTCGTGCTCGATGTGCTCGCTTATTTGAAGCAAATTCGTTATTTATAATAACGTTGCACTGAAGTCTTTCTGCCAGTGGGTGAAAACGGTGTACCCGTAGTGGACGGAAGCGGGATTGTGTCCATGACGGAAGGCAGGAATTAGCTCAAATATGATATTGTAAAAATCGTAGGAAGGCTGCGTAGGAATACTTATGCCAATCATTACCTCGTGATTATACGTCGATGTTTACTATGTTCGCATTCTATTCTTTAAGACGGGGAACGAATTACGCACGTCTTAGCCTCCGAGCCAGAAACAGGCCCAACTGTCCTGCAGCCTGCGTGTCCGTTCACGGCGGGCGTCGATGGGCAGCTGTGGAGTGGCGTGAAAAGAAAGTTCTTTATCGGACTCTTATAAGGAACTGAAGGAGCCTCTCGGAACAAAGGGAGGTTCCAGGTATGCCTTTGCCTGGATATTTTAGGATGCATGCAAATAGTAAACAAATATTTAGGACCAAACAAGCCCTGTGGCAGCAGCTGGCCGGCACCGTCGTCGGAGAGTTCGGCGGCGTTATGACAGCTGAGCAGGTTGACATGAAGTGGAAGTCATTAAAAAAAAGCGTACAAGAACACACAAAAAATTAATTAAAAAGTGAGTTTACTTTTAGGTGCATTTCAAATACGAGAAGTACGTACGTTCGATAACCCTTTATTTTTGGTCATCAAATGTAAACGTGCTGTTTCTGTGGTTTAGTGAGCTTCGTAATATCCTCGAGAAGGAGCACTACATTGTACGAACCATGTGGTCGGCGCCGAGAAGGGTGTATAGGAAACGTAACATGATACAGAAAAAAAAAGGGTTTCAGCATCGAGGTTGAAACCTTTGAGGGGCAGAGGCAGGGCCCTTATCCCTTGCCTCAGGGATGGCTCCGCCCTCTAACCAGCACAGGAGCGACACGCGCTGGCGGCCCAAAGATCGTAGTATAGCATTACGAATGGTTGGATGTTTTTCGTGTTTTCTCGAGTTTAGTTACATATTCGGGAAAAACAACCTTGATATTCAGGTCACGGGGTAAAAATACACCAGAATCCACCTCTAACTCGTTTTCTTTAAGAAGTGTTTCAGCTTCCCTTTAAGTTCCAACAAGGGACTTTGTTAGGTTGTTGTAAAACGCTCGTGCAATGTGGCGTAACAGTATATTTGGCTCTTCTGAATCGCCCACCACAAACATGAATATGGTTATAAGCTAAGATTTTTAAAGGTGACTATATCAGCAAATGAAACCCAGCTTTCGCTTGTTTTGTTCTCCTGGTGCTCTTCCATCACGACATTCAAATTCGTACGTTCCCATTTGACGGGGTAGATAAAAAAAAATTCGGCAGAGACACTTAAGACTGCTGACGTGTAGGAATGCGCAAGCATTTCTACAAGCAGCCCGCCACGTCTTCCTTTTTCACACGCCGGTCCGGCGGTGACATCCCGCTCGCCAACTGCGCAGGCGCGGCGAACCCCACCGGCTTCACGAGGGCTTCCGTGACGATGCATCTGCGTTGCTGTGCTTTTCTTTGTGTTCATTTCTGAGGAGCGTCCGCCTTGACCTTAAGCGCCCCCGCCGCCTTCCGTGACAGAGCCTCTGCTTTGCTGTGCCTTTCTTCGTCTCTTCTATCTGAGGCGCGTCCGCTTTGACCTTGAGCGCCGCACGCTTCATGACGTATTTCTATGACCATCTTTCGGACACAACACCGACGCCTTTTCCCGTTATAAAGCAAATAAAGCTTTCGCCTTAAAAAAGGGTCTTTCCTCGATTTAACTAAATATGGTAATCAGCGAAATACAAACTTAACGTGTATGTAACGATACGTTCCATTTTGTTAACTGCAGGGGGAACGAGTTCCTCTTTCACACATGAAACTTGTAACGGGAACGCGTTCCGAAAATCAGAAGAAACAAGGAATTCTATTTTGTTACTTTCTTTGAGGAACGTGTACAACACTGCAAGACACAACGTAGACGACGCCTTGCGCATCCAGTTTTTCGGTTCTTCTGATGTCGATCACAGCGCCAGTCCTATAATGCGGTGGCTGCACTGGTTCTGCGCCACTGCTGCACGACTCCTGCACTCCTCTGAACTCTGAACTTTCTGGCCGAATCGAACAGACCTCTTGTTAAGGTTTGCTTATTCTCGTCCTTGCAGGGCTTGAACACGAGCCACTACCCGAATGCTTGTCGAGGCATTGATTGTCACGAGCTCAAATGCAGCGATCACGCCGTGCTCGTGTCGAATCTATGAACCGCATCTGGATATTGTCGTGATAAGGTAATCCCCATCGTGACAATTTACGACAATTTGGCTACAACCTCAGCAACAACAAAGATACCGACACTGGGAGCCGCATTACATGTTTACTGAGACCTTCCCCCTAATAGGGCGGTCTTGCTGTCAGAGTTAAGAAGCGCGAGCCAGTGATAAATGCGCCCTGTGCGCATACACTATTGGCTCTCATTTTCCACCCTTATCTTCATTTACAACGCCTACACACACACACTCAAGAAGCGCACTTTTAGCTCATACCGCTTGGACAAGGCTCCTCCACTGGCCCAACCAGTGGCTCACAAGGCTTACACGTCATCAATCCAATGCTCGGAACCTGAGTTTCAGTGAATACCATGGCACAAGGGTATTGATTAAAATGAGCGGGGTGATACTCTTGCCTCACAAGCTCATCATGAGAAAGAGCCAAACCTTTTCCTTTCACTGTACAACGAAGCACCGATATTGGCGTCGCTCTTTTTTTTTTTGTGTGTGTCTCTCTGCTTTGGTGTCTCTCTGTAAATCTTTCTGCTAATTAGCACTGTTCAACGCTGTTTACGTGTATATGTTTCATGGTTTTGAAACCTTTGAAGGGTTTCTTTACAGTTTCATCTTTGTTTTATTTCCTTACCGCCCCCCGCCTTGTGCGCACTCTCACATATGGCTACACGCGCACTGTCCCGCAATATCAATAGATAATTTAATTATTGTCTTCTTAGTCAGATAAGCCAGAGGCGAGCCAGATCGTACACTGCACAGCAATGCGCTCAAAACATTGATCATTTTTTTCTCCCTACTAAGTTTACCCATTGAGAAGAGCGAGCAGCATCGGGCTTCTAAAACCGAGGTCACACTGCCAATACAGCGTACAAAATAGTTTCCGCAAACACTGTCTGAGGCACGTTTCTTCCTTGTATAAGTGTCACACTAATCATACAAACCTTGTCTGCAAACTTGTATGAAGCATATATGTGTATGATTGCAACATGCTTCGAAGATGCTAGACACGTGTCTACAGATAACCGTGTCCTCATATGTGCACCGTGTCTTTTTTTTTTTTTTTGAATAAAGGATGAGCAGTATGAGTTTGCCGCTTTTGTCTCCGTGTCACTGCACCAATGAGACTTTGATCCGCTTTTTTTCACTTAGACCGCATTACCATTTGAGCAAGATACCAATCGCCCTTTGTATTGTCTAAAAAATAGCGTACCGATCAAAGTAACTTATACAAATCAAAAAGGTGATCTGCATAAAGAACAGTGGCAAGTGTGAAAGGCAAAATACAAAGTGAAGTTGCCCAATACCGGGTGCCGAAGTCTCCCCATTTTTAGTGCTAATTAGAAAATTGGACAAGAATTTGCAGATTACCTACCGGGAAGACCAATTCCAACTATGCCTGCAAGCTTAAAGGGGCCCTGCAATCATATTTAAGCGTCTGCCTTTTTTGCGGTTTCCACATCTCTTGGGGTTCGGGAAAGCCAGCGGGCATGGAGAGAGTAAGTAAATATCAGTGCGTCATATTTTAACCGGACGACGCGTAAACCTCCTCCGCCTACGAGGGCGACCCACGTTGCCGAAAGCGCGCGAAATGTGACGTCTTTGGTCCTGGGCTTACTTCTGGTCAGAGACGCTAAAAGCTTTTTTTTTAGTCGAGATACAAAATATGAGTGTCGCGAACCGTTTCAGTTATGTATGAAAGTAGTTTTTGTTCAGTATTTTAGATCAAAAAAGAAACAAATGCAGTTTGTAAAGTACGGAAACAAGAAATGACCCGTCGACATACCCGCCACCAAGCGGCGGAAAAAACGGCGCATACTAGAAAGGGCTAGTGGGATGAAGCCCCGACGAACGGCCAGCGTAGAAACATCCCGGATGTACGCGGCGGCGCTGCGATCGTATACAGGCTCGAGCATCCGACCGCTTCCGAGCGTTCCGAAGGCCTTCGGCGCGGGCTTGGTTGGCGATTTGGCCATTTGGCGGTATGGCAGCGCGAAGTGGCTCCCGTTCTGAACTGATCTTTACCCCGTGTTTGCTGTCGTTTGTGGCCAATGAAGTGTTATGCCGAATTAGCCTTTAATCGTGCAGCAAATGCAATGCGAGCCGCCCTGGCCGCCCGCTTCATACAGCCTATCCAACACATGCTTTAGTGGCGCCCTCTCGAGCCGTCGACACGGAGTGCGGCAGCCGCGAACGCTCGATGAGCCCACTCCCCTTCCTCTAGTTCACAGCCACTCAAGCCAGGACCTACGACGTCATGAAGGAGGTTATTTTTTGCTTGTTTTTGTAATTCTAATTTGCCTATAACTTTTAAAATAAAGCGAAATTTGAGAAAAGAAAAGTTTCATTAAGTTACTACGTTCAGTGCGCTCAGGTTCGGTGCAAATTAAAAACCAGTAAAAAAGTCATTGCAGGGCCCCTTTAAGGGGGGGGGGGGGGGGAGAGACATCTTATAACCGCTAGGTTTGACGTTTGTATATCTTCCGTTGAATTTTAGTTTCTGAATTTTGTAAACGATTAAAAAACACAAAAGCCATCGATAACAAAAAAAAAAGAAAATAAATGCGTTCTGTGCTTCCAGCGCATTATAAGACGGCTAACTTACAGCACCTTGAGAATCCGTAGGCGCTATAATATAACTGAAGATGCAGCGAGTATTGATTATCACTCCAGATTACTTTGCCGATCATGTTCACTTCGTAGCCCGAATTCTTTAAATGCTCTGGCATTATTTTGGTTTCCAGCGAAAGGCACCATGGCGCAGCGTACCCGATAACGCCAGACTGCGTGCCTGAAGCAATACGAAAATTAAGTCGTGCTAGAGGACTTGCATATCTCGACCATTTGGTTTTTGTTTTTCTTAACCTAAAAATAGCAAATATCGAGATCAGATCAAATTTACTCCAGACAAATTTTTTAGGCACTGAAAGCTTAGATTCCCAAGTTAAACGCTCTTACTACCTATTTTTTTATCAAGAAATTAAAAGCGTTGAAAAACGGTTTTATAACAACAGACTACTTCGTAGACACAGGCGTTTCAACAATAAACTTCAAAGTGAAATTTTTACCGAAAACGTTAGTGTCAAATAAAGTATAGTTTACTATTCAAATGTCCCTCAGCGCCTAAGGGAAGTAGGCAAACACAGGTGCAATTAGTAGGCAGTCCCTTAGAGCTCCGGAAAATGGAAGTGCACTCTCAGAGCATCCCACATTTGTTTGGAGCAGTAAACGAGGTATGGTAGAAACGTAATGTGCATGGACTGACAAGGATGATCCTTTGTCCTCACATAGAAGTTTCGTGAATATCTGCCGCAAGCTAAGTAACACCTTTAACCCCATATTCTTGCACCGCGATACTTGAGGGCGTCTTATACACCAAATAAAAACAAAACACGTTTTTGAAATGCCAAGATTGAATACTTATGTCACAAAATACATTAAAAATATATCGCAACATTTAGGCCACGTAGGCAATATAGGTGGAGGTGATAACTTCCACGGCCACTTTAATTTCTTTTAAATTTTATTGGTTTTTAAATGCCGTTGTGTGTTTCAATGCGTTAAATTGAACTTGCAAAATGTTGAGCAAAGTTGTGCCGTCCAAGTTCAATCGACTTACGCAGAATATTCCCTATCCCGAGTAAAAAGGTTAAGATGGCGCAAGGTTTTTTTAGAGGGCCTAAAAAATGGAAGTCAAACCTCGTGCGCGAAGACCTCCAACCTCCATAACGGTACAGTTTGAAAAGATTGAGGACTCTTGTGAGGTCAAACCGTTGATTGACAATACAAATGTTTTGTAGTAAGTTAACTTTAAATAGGTTCACCGTCCATAGCGCGCACCAAGATGATTCCAAAACCCCTCACGACTGAACGAGCTAAATATTCTTGTTTTCATCATTACAGCCACATTGAGAAAAAGCCAGAATTTTTCACTCGCGTGATCAAAGGTGATGAATCACGTATTGTCAAGTATGACCCCGAGACAAAATGACAAAGGCGCGAATTGCACACTGCAAACTCTCCTCGTTTCAAGAAAGGGAAAATGAAATAATCTAAAGTGCAACCAATACTCATTTATTCATGCGTAAGCCTTAGTACACACATGACAGGGGAAAGCAGGCGGCGTCCGCCTGTGGAAAAAACTGCGGAAAGGGAAGCGCGTCGTGTAGAGAGGAGGAGAGTAGTGAAGGACTGAAGCGAGAGAGAAGCGATGTCACGGGGTGGAAGCCAATGGACACGCGGATGCTGCGGCGAGTCTGAGCTTGCAGGTGTTCGGAGCGCGTACGCCTCGGTGTGCTGCAAAGTAAAGTGTAAACCAACAACTAGCGCTGGTCCAAATAAGCGGCAAAAAAAAATGTAAAGAATGTTTCATTGGTGCCTCCTATAAGGGAATGTGTTAGCATGACCCTTGGGAAACGCCACGCACATGTCAACCTTTGTGAAACGCTAACAGTTGCCCCGTAACGAATCCCAAAAAAGGCAGCAAAAAATAGAGGAAGCAAAAAAAAACGAGCCATAAGAGAAAGCTTAAACGGAAAAGTGAAGGAGTCAGCCTGAGCGTTTCTCAAGGGGGACGTGTGTGGCCTTTCCCAAAGGTCAAGCTAAGGCATACCCTCGGGATCCACCAAGGGATCTTTCTCTAATTTTTCTTTACTCTTAGGAGATCGTTTAGAAGAAACTTGTTCCTCCTGGACAACCTTATTGAAAAGACATTCAAAGGCTCACGAAGTGGGTGCCACGTGTGCGACTAACAAGCGCAAGCACTTTAATGTTGCACCACGACAAGCCCCCTTGTCGTACGAAAATCTCCATCAATGCTTTCTTGAAAGAAAAAAAAAACTATTTCTGCGGTTTTTAACCTTTTTACTTGCCAGATCTTTGTTACATGGACTTTCTCCTATTCCCCAGGCTCAAAATCCACTTCTAAAAGACGCCATTTTTTACTTTGATTTTGATACGAACGAATACGTATTCCAGCAAAAGCATTCGAGCATCGCTACGAACAGTTGAAACAACGTACGCTTCCGTCGGTGTGCACCTGTCCAATGACTCTAAAATTGCTAATCTTGATGACAAAAAAAGAAACAAAACTAATTGTTAAAGAAGTAGTGTCATTACTTGCTTTCACACCTGTATGCTCATGGCCTTTTTATACTGGTGTGCGTGACAGTTTCGATTGGAAACTTCTTTAGAGCACGTACACCGACGAAACAACAAACAAGAGACTGACATAATCGCAGTGCACATGAAAAATTCATATCATATCTAAGCCATAAATATACGCCACAGGTATTAATCTCGCACGCCTATGCACACAAATGGAAGCCGATATTGGCACCTCCGTGAAATTGATATAACCCCGTCAACAGGACATTTCTGTACGCCGCGCTGACCGGTAGACCATAATAGTTATTTAGCATGTTGCCATCTCCCGAAAGGACGCCAATATTTGGTGTTGGTATGTGGGTGGAACCGTGAAAACTGACGCCTCTCCAGCGCTGAAAATAAACGCAATCTCAAATCAAGACGTCCCAAGACTCCTAAAACCTCCTTAGACTATTATACGCACTAGAAAGCTCCTGAATGTATCATAGCGTACCGATAATCATTTCAAGCACCAGTGGAACAGTTGTGAATGGTTGTTTTTCTGTCAAATTCGATTCGAAAAAGCATACTAAAGATAAATAAAACTATATACCGAAAAATATGGTTTCTTTGCTAATAGTATGTTTTAGATATACCTGTAGTGTGTGCACCTGAGTGTCTAAACTAAGTCAACACGCGCAGCGCGCTGCCAAAGGACGAGGTATACACTTTACTCCGCTTCTTCATACCTTAGAACGCAGTCAAAACTCGAAAGACGCTGAAGCTTCACCTTTAAGACTGGAACGCGATATCGTTATCGGGCCCCGTTCGCATCGCCTTCTCATTCGCTTCTCATGCTCTTCCTGCCAGTGAGCAGGAAGTGGGGTGGACATGACCTAGTCAGTAGCGTCTCTGGCTCGCAACCGAAGGGTCGTCGTTTCGAATTCAACCTAAACATCCTTCAAAGTTTTTTTTTTTGTTTTTTTTAAGGCAAATTAATTACTTTATAAACTGAATTCATTTGAGACATGCGGCCACCTTCAATTCGCATTACGTGTCACGATTTTTAAAAACTTTCATTCCTCAAGTGACGCCACGTTTCGCGTGACCGTTGTGGGTTGTTGAAATTCCCGCGCGATGTCCCGTGGCTGTGACGTCATGACCCTATCGACCAATTAGGATTTTCCCATCACAACGCCACCGACGCCGACGCTGGCTTTTCTTCTACACGAGCTCCTTAAAGCTGTCGCGTTAAAGTTGGACCACCTTCAAGTCCACACAGACATGTTAAAGGCCACAACGCAATTAGTGCGGTTGATCAGTGTAGCATAGCTGATGACAGCGCGCACAGAAAGGTGACGAACACCGTGCCACTGCATTTTTGGCGCTGATTGATTGATAGCATTAGCATGTAGCGTTGGCAGCACTAAGCACGACGTTTCACACAACGAGGAAGGGGGCCTTAGAGCAATAAACTGGCAGCTGAAAGTGACCCCAATCGGCCGCCGCCATGTTGCATATTTTTGATCACTAGACCCGTGACCTTATTATAGTTTTAGGTCTAGATTTTAGATAAGTGCCAAGCAGAAATTATTGCTTTTTGATCTTTGATAACAGTACCAATGAGATAAGTTATTATTCCTTTGTTTTAAGTCCAAAAATGTGCTTTTACGACAAAAACTCGTGCAGCTTCGCTATGCCACCACTAGGTGCCGTCAGCCGCGGTGCTGTATTGTGGTTTTTTATCAAGGAGGTTGTAAGTACTAGGAGGGGGCACGTTGTAATATTGGTAAAGCCTAGTCATAAAAAGTTTAAACGATATTGTGCTCAACGTGACCGCAGATCTCTCTGGCGATTGGTGCGCGTGACATGTCACGTGTGAGATGGATGGTTGATTGTAGAAGGATTCTTTCCAGGCTTGCGCGCGCTCCGTCCGGTAGGTTTTATTAGATCGAAGGCTAGACGAAGGCTAGCTACGGTCACGTTATGTGGTCATGTTGGGCTGATAAGTGAGGAGATGTAAGGAGGAAAATGACAAAGAGGCGAGGCGTCAAGGGAGCATGGCTTGTGGAGGCTACGCGGCTGACGTCATGCCCTCTCCTACCCTTCTATCTTCCTTGTTTTTTATCGTAGCTAGACACTATACTCGGGGTCAACTTTCCTGTGGCGAATGCTACAAAGCCGAACCACAGCCGTTTGCATTGCGCAGCTGGGTATAGTCAATCCAGAATAATTTGCTGGGTGTAACCTAAGCAATTAAAAAATATGTTTTTATTTGTTTCCTTTAAGTTGACAATGCTACTAAAGTATTCGTCAGAATATGTCAAACAGAGAGCATTTCGTTTTAGCTTCTCAGGTTTCTTGGGTGGCGCTTCGCAACTAGCGCCGCGTGTTTTCTGCGTTTTTTGCAGGAAAAAACATGACGTCCTCGTCAACTGCGTCTTCCTTTCCTTCCGGAAGCTCGCCACTTTATTCGCCCCATAAAATTTTCGCGAAGTTTGAGAACCAAAAGTTGTCAAAACAAACGAAACCAATGGTCTGCAACGTGTACGCCCAAGTGAGACAGACGCAACCGGGACTTAACGTTGTTTCCGCATTCCGCTTGGTTAGCCAGTTTACCGGCATAAGCGAGCGTACCACCGCACGGTTAAAGTCGGAGGCTCTGAGCGGTCCTCTGAAGTCCCCAAAGCGTAAAATGCTTCGTCTCGCGACTGGACGACCACCCAAAGCTACTGGAAAGACAAGAGTGCAGTGGTACGATAGTTTCACCCTTTCTGCTCTTCGACGGAAGGTATATCGGGTACTTCCATTCGCAACGAGGCGCCAACTGCGGACAAGATTCTCAGCGATGTAACCAGCGATCCCGAGATGGGCCTGCCGAAGGTGAGTATCAGCACGATGCGCAGGCTTCTGAATGACATTGGATTTGCGTTTCGGAAGCGAAAACGGAAGTCTGCGCTTCTGGAAAGGGAGGACATCATCGTGTGGCGGCAATCACTCGCACATTGTACATAAGATAATCAGCTGTACCCACTTGCTCATGTTTTGTGTATGTTTGTCTTTTCGACTACAGAGGTAGATTGCATACGTAAACGTCCATGTAGAGCTCAAATAACTATTTTCCAACGCATTTCTATGGGCTGCTAAATAGCGAGGAGTAATACGCATAGTAAATTTCTCACTTTTAAACTTCGAAACGCTGAATATTTCCCTGCTGTCAGCCTTAGCTTTTGTAAAAAAAAAAAATAATCGATTCGATCCCTGCCTGAGGTCACGAAATATAAAGTCGAACACCCGAAAGGTAAGGAACGCTGTCATGCAACAGAATTTACATAAACTTTCAGACCATTTATTTTTAAACTTTTGTGTCCAGCGGTAATCGTGTGGATATTTAGACAGCATGACGTTTGTCAGCCATCCAGGGCTTGACACGTCTCTATGCTGTAGATGAGGAACTCGGCGAGTGCAGTCGACGCCGGTACGATGTTCATCGAACAGATCAAAACGGACGGGTGGGGATTGAGCACAGGATCCATGGGGTGTGCAGCGCGAGCTTTCGCTGTGCGTCTTCCGAGCTGAGGAGCGCTAGGACACTGGGCCGGCGGTATCTCAACGCGATTCAAATGGGATTTTACTTTGCGCCATAGTGATGTGCGTGCTCCTATCGGTATACCGCGCCCGCGCTGTGCAAGCACGCTACACATGTACGTGGCGCTGCCCAGCTTACAGCAACATGCGAGTTTACATATCAGTGCCCTCAAAACTGCGGTGGTGACGAAATTCACGACAGTTCTTAAATAGACGCACACTTGCGTCGGTCGCAAGACAAGCAGAATTCGACGATATCGTCCACGGTATAATTTCCTTATAAGTCAGTCCGAGTTCTTCAGTCAAAGCGTTGATGTGTGTTTAGAAACAGGTGAAGCGTAGGGACGGACACGCCGATATGCGCCCATGCTCGGTAATCGCGGTTCAGCGCCCCCAACCGCGAAACTTTTACGAAGAGATGACCTCTAGCAAATGCGCGTCTGTCAAGCCCATTCCAAAACCGAAACCGATTTATTGGGAACTACGTAGCTGAGGAACACAGAGCTGTTAGCTCCGCCCGCTAGCTTTCTCTTCATTGCCACAGAAAGTTGGCCCCGTGTATAACCTTCTGGGGCTAACAATATTGAAAAAATAGTTTATCATGTTTTTTTACAGCGATCGCACTAACAATCTCGGCTCAGGTTTGCGTAAAGCCAGATGATTTGGTACGGTCACGTGTATAGCGGTCAAAATTGTACAACATGGCAGAAGCCAAGTGGGAGTCACTTTTGCCTGGTGAACCAGTTTATCGCTCTAAAAATATCTACCTCGTTGGTTTCTCAATGCTCAGCGTGACAACGCAGACAATATTTCAGGTGTAATGTTCTAGGGGTGTCCGACTACAGCTTCAAATCGAATATCGCAGCGTTATTCCTAGCTTCAACACTGCAAAGAAGGCCGGTATGTCGTGGGTCTCTCCTATAGCGCTGTGAAGGCTATGAATGACGCAGCTTTATTAGATTCGAAGCAGTATTCGCACACCCCTAAGACTTTCAACCTCGTCGATCGACGAGCTCCCTTTGTAGATCGCAGCGATAGGCTCTCCATCGACTTTGCAGGAAAGTTAACGCTCCAGATAAGATTCCATAATTTCTTAGTCTGTGCGTAGTGGTACAACGACGACTAGGAAACGCAGCTGATAACGATGCAATCCAGTTTCAGAATAAACTGTGTTTTGTTTTATTTTACCGATCGCCCGTTCCGTTGTATAAGCACATTAAAGGAAGCACAACAACGTGTGTTTTTATTGAAGACCGGTACAAGACACACTAGGAAACTTTTGAGAATTTAAATATACGCGGATATCATGACCCCTATTTGACAAGCTCTTTTCATTTAAAAAAAAGTTGACACTCGCAATCCCAATCTCACGTTTTCATATAAAAAGCTAATCCCTCAGAATCGTCTCATTTTGAGTGTCCACACAAACAGCTTCATTCTAAAGGTCCTCTTCGTTCAAACTGTTCATCCGAATAATCAGTAAATTCATGATTATTTCCTTTTGGGGGATATCCATGGTGAATTACTTCATCATTTCTGTTTCCAGGAAGCCAAGGACGAATTAAAGTTTTTATTTGGCAAATACGATATCTAGAAACGCGGTCAATGTTTCATACAAACACTTGTGTCGCTTCCTCCAGGCTCCCACACGCCCCGGTATTTATACGGAAAAGTGACACTTGTTTCCGTTAAGAACACAGCTGGTAGAGGGGAAATCGAGTTCGGAGAACGTAGTTGTGGCAGCGAATATACGTAACCTACAGAGAAGCTCGGTTGATGACAAGTGTAAAATTATGTTTAGAGCTAAAAAAAAAATTCAGTCTGCACTGTGGTTCTTAGCATGACGTTTTACCATGCTCAGAGTCAAAACGCATACTCTTTTGTTTAAGGTCTAAATATAATTATATTAACCTCACTCGCCGAGCTCCCACCGTGAATGGTAGCTATTGGCTCTTCCTCTATTGCTCTGCGGAAAAGTAGAACCTCTAGATTTCTTACAAAAAACTTGAATCCCATCTGTTTGCCAACTGCTTAATGTACCCGAGGCTTCCATTATAGTATGTGTACTGTTCATGCCTAAATTCATTCTGCCAACTAATTTCCGGCGCTTAGAAGTATTTTAAACATAAACGTGGAAATTATGTTATTAAAAAGTTTAGATTTGTACAGAAGTGTTCGGTACCTTGCACGTGACGAAGACAGCCGCACGAGCTTGGGCAAATAGTTTTTCTTTGTAAATATGTTATGTTTTAGATGAAGCAGTCAGTATAATTACCTTCAGTAAGTGTCACAATTGTTCCCACTGTGTTGATTGGGCGCAACATTAGATATTGTTTCTCACCCCATCATGAGTGTGAATGTCGAGAGAGTTCGTAGAATTTAATATTGGTTAGCAAAAAAGAACGCGAATAGTAGTGTGACAAAAACAAGGAAGGTTTACATAGACTTTTATGATATAAAGTTAGAGTGAAGCAAACACTTTTTGGTGGCTTCTTGTAGCACGAAGGTAGAGGGAAAATAGTTCGTGCCAACAAACTCTTTAGAAAAAAGATCTTACCAAACCATCGACGAGGATTATAACTCTTAGAAAAAGCTTCGCGTAGCACAGTGACACGTTCGTCAAAAGCAGTTCGACGCTCAATATTATTCCACCAATAATATTGAGCGTCGCACATGGCGTACTCTTTGAAACCACGACAAAAATGGTTTTCTTTTGTTTCCCGCATAATAAGAAATGGGAAAGTTGTTCTGCCGGATAGCCTATATTCTAAAGAATTACAAATCATAAATCTGTAAGCCAGGCCGCATGACGGCACTACATCCCGTGATAATCAGAAGAACGGAAGTTGGAAAGCCTAGTTATGCGGCATTTACCACTATCGCTTATGTTCATATAGGTGAGCTGCCCCGACATACACTCTAAATTCCAGTGCTTGGTCTTCGCTTAATCAATTAAACCAAGGAGAAGGCAGCCTCTATCGTGCTTAATTGGGGCTATGCAGTCAATAATACGAGGTGTTGGCGGTTGTCTTACACTCGAACTGATTGATCACTGGTGCATTAAAATAGAAAGCACGTTCTTCTGATTGTCTAAACTGACTGATGAAAGAATAATTGTTGGCGTGCAGGGTTCATCGCGGTGAAGTATTTATTCGAACTGCTGACGTCTCCAAATGTTCATGCTACATCATGTTTTCTACCATTGTTTTCAAAGGTTTGGCATCAGTAATTTATTACTAACCAAAGAATAAACGCACGAGGCAGCTTACACTTGAAAAATGCACTTGATCGCATACGGATAAACAAGGGACTGTGAATAAATATAAAGCGGACGACCATATACACCGTCTCAAGACACAGCTACTTAATTTATTTCACATCGTCACATTTATCTAATCATCCATCCTCCCCCAGAAATCACCAAACCTCCTCGCAAAAAGGAACGCTCTGCGGGACCAACTCATGCAAAATATTTCTCGTGGTTCCGTTTATACATAAAAAGAGAGAGGGCTGCTGGAGTACAAAAGGAGGAACGTTTTAGAAATTGTATCAAGATAAGAAGTGCAATGCGTTCTAATACCCTAATTACACGGGCGCTTTGAACTGTCGTTGTGTTCAATCACTGTTATTGGCGCCAACTGTGATCGAACTGAACTGAACTGAGATGGTGCTATACGACTCTCTAGAACCCAGTTGATGCTAAAACGAAACTAGTTCTTGTGCCACGTGATCAGTTTAATTGGTAAATTAATTTACTCGGAGACACACCTTTTATTTATTATAAGTATATCGGACAATATATTCCATACCTTGTTGGTTTTTAGCGGCGTTTACACGAGTACCAAAGCAGATTCAGGGCTAGGTTGAGCATATTTTAGGATAGATGGCGAAGCTACCGCCCGCTACGATGGGTGCACCCATTACTTTTTGTCCATTTATACAGCCAGTCCCGCCGCCATCTTCGCTCGTTTGGTGGCTTGCCGGCTAGCCGGGATCGTTTTAGCGGCAGCTCGGGCGCCTAAACCTATTCCTTCCCGGTAGGGGAGCTCTGTTGAACTCAACTGTCATTAGCGGCTCGATGACAGTTGGCGTCGCCGTGTAACTCCGGCCGATCACGATCGAGTCAACTGTCGTTGACTCAATGGCAGTTGAGAGCGCCCGCGTAACTAGGGTATAAATTCCCAACTAGAAAAACCCGTCAGGTTGTCGCATGCTGAACTTAAAGATAGAATGGTGGCATGTTTGGTAAATATCCAAAGTTCTCGGTTATTCTAAAGCCTTCTAGGTGGACATTGTATCGAATGTTCTTGCAATTTCAAGGAAACTTCGTAACCAAAAATAGATGACTGTTGATTGAAACTTCCTGACAAAAAGTATCAATTTTGGTTGATCCGTCGCTTAGAGCGGAGAAAGTAAATCATACAGAGTTTAATCGGGTGACAGCAGAGCTTCAAAAGAAGAAGTTGGCGATGCTTCAGACGGATAAATTAGGAAGGATTACGGTGCTACCGGAGAGGATGTTAAAAACAAAGAGACAAGTAATCATTTAGTTGTTTAGACTTTTCAATGACTGACTGAACACCAAAAGAAATGTGATGTCCCTATTGGAAGAGAATAAATTTTCTTAAGTTGTTATAGAATTGGGGACAGTAACGGTGTCGTTGCTTTCAGTTTGGTCCTTGTTGAAGGACCACAAGAAGCAGTTTTCCTTAAGAGTTGCAAATAAAAACGAAGCTTGGCAATCGTTTCGTCAGGATTTCTCCAGGAATGTTTCGCAGGAATACAAATTGTTAGTTTGTTGTCACTAAAGTAGGCTGCAGCAGTTGATTGAGTTATTAGAGCCCCACGATTGGCAGTCTTGTAACATGCTTGTGGTAAACATCAGGTGCATATTATTCAATAAAATAAGGTGAATTGTTAGTGAGATTTAACTAATGAAGGGAAGAAAAGTTGGCGGTATTTAAACGTACATTTGATATTGACGTTTACAGTCAATTAGCCATTTTGGAGTTTTACCTGAGGTCCATTTTAATACTAGACCTCAGAATATAGTCACACGGTCTTTTTCAGTACTGGGCTGAATTTAGTGGAAGGTTTCATCTTAGATCCCATAAAAAACATCAAGGCTTAAAAATCTCGTTTCGGTTCCTTAGTATCATAGATTTTGGAACAACTTCAAGGCAATCGCGATTAAATTTGATATATATCTTATAATCAGGGCCCAGCATAATCTTGAGAGTTTAACATGTTCTTCTAGGGTTCATCGGGAGTGTCTCCAAAATCGTACTTATTCTCCAGTTTGTTTTAAAGTGGGGGTTGTTTATAGTAGTGGTTCTCAAATGGGGGTCCGCGGACCTTTTGGGGTCCGCGAAGGCATTCTAGGGGTCCGCGAAACCCTGCCTCATCAGTCAAGCCCGGCAATAAAAGTTTTTTTTTTTTCCAGGTCGAGCAGATACGTTTTAGTTTTTTTGCCAGTTTTACCGTGTGTATGTCAATTAGAAAGGTCTACTTTACATTAGCCCTTAGTTAAATGCATTTATGCAATCAATATTATATTTAACCAATACCTTTCCTCTCCCCTCACCACGAACGAACGGGGTCCTTCATCATCTCCGCCGATCCACAAAGGGTTCGCGAAACATCGATGGTTGAGAACCACTGGTTTATAGCATCAATTTCAGGTGTGGATACTTTTTTACATCGGGCGGGCTAGTCGTTGTTTAAATCAGAGGAGTTCCAAGATAAAAGGGTGGTTAAAAAGGCGCAAACCTTTGAGTTAGCAAAGCATCTTCAATAATGTAAATGATGAAAACCGGTTTGCTAAAAAATTAGCATCGTAAGAAAAAAATATTCTATAGACGAACTGTAAATAAAGTGACGAAGACCGATAGCTATGGAGTCTGTGTAAGCCAGCCGTCCCAACGGTTGAATAGAAAAATAAAAATATTGGCACGGGGTGGCTAATGGGGTTCAGTAAAAGGTCAGCGTAGTAAGGGTTCATTACTTCGTTGGTCGTGCATGCGGTTTGGGGCCACCCCAGAGCTGTTCTCGATATCTTTCTTGTTCTCCGTATTTTAGTTTCTTACATTTTATATGAACTACTTTTAATCGCCTTTAGATTCTTGTTCGTCGCATTCGGGATAGTGGAAGCGGAACATATTGCCAGGTATGACGATAAATGTGTTCGACTCCATCGCTCACTATATGAGAAAAAGAATTGGCTTATCTTTCAACTACAGGATAAACGCACATGATCGTCCTTTCATGGGACGTTGAAGAAAAAGAAGCCAATTGTCACGAATGTATCGAAAAGGTATAGAAGAAAAAGAAGTGAAAATATAGGTTGAGTTGTGTGTCAGCGCTGTGTGAGTGTTTTGTCTGCTGTGATTGTGCCAGTATGAGTGATTGTTTTGTGGCCCGTGGTGACTTGTGTTTGTATTTCCATACTTGCGCTGTTATTTAAAGACTCAGCCGCATCAAATGTTTGAGCTGCGTTTGTCTAGCCTGAAGAATGCACTTGACATGGCTAATCACACAACTGAACCTAGAACGCACAAAGACGCAGAATATAAGTTATTTAGGCGCGTTTCTATGCTTCGCGGTCTCGGTTTTTCGTGACTCGGTGGATGCTTTAGCGTCTCTTGGAATGGAGGTAGACGGCGGAGCCGCCACCAGTTTACAGGTTTATTGCTTTCTGGATGTGAAGTGAGCCTTAAAGGCCGGAGACCAAACCCAATATTCTGCAAGGCTTTCCTCCTCTCACGTCTTTGAGCAAGTGGCGAGGGAAGCGAAGGATAGAAAGAGGGGACTAAAAAGTCGTGCATGAGTCCGCGCGCGCCCTCCGGATATGGGGGGGATAAGCCAGCAAAAAGGGTGCCCCCTCAAAGGACGCGTCACACTCTGCGCCGAAGGATTAGCGAGGAAACGCTCTAGAACCAGGAAAAGAGAACCGCGTTTGTTTCTCGCACTGCACGACGCCTTCGCCTGGAGAATCCACTCTACCATCGACAATCTTTACGTTCTCGTTCTCGACCATTGCGGCGGTCTTCCGTTGGTACTGGTGTCCTTTTCCTTGAACCATCTCCAGTGCTCTAGCGATAATGGTTGCCAAGGGATCGCCTTTGAATATGCACTTTGCGTTGTTCAACAGATCATTAAGTTTGATCATTTCCTCTTCACAACGAAAAGTCAAATTGAGTGTGAGACGAAAGCTACTCCTCTCGCAAACTGTTCCCGGACATTTCATCGAACGCCGTTTCGTCGAACGCCGTTTCATCGAAAAAAATGGACGTTTCATCGAACGCCATTTCATCGAACGCCGTTCCATCGAATGTCTTTTATATAAAAAGTGTGAAAGATGCTCTTTTGTGCACGGATCGAGCGCATTTTCGTGTCATTCACCCATTTCATCGTCAGGTTTTTAAATGTCCGAACTTGTAGCTGTTACAATTTATTTTGATGCAAGTAACCCATGAGGATATTTGTACCGATTTTTATGTTTGTTTCGCATATTGCGCTTATCTGTTCACCCCCTCTGTATTACGCGATGGGCCTTGAGGGTATTGTAACAAAAAATAAAAATAAAAAGTCGCACTCCCGGTAAGAGCGCACTCCAACTCATGGAGGCCAGAAGGCGACTTTTGTTTTGCGCAGGCGCACCAACTTTAGCCAAGTGAGCCTCCTAGCCTCTCATGTCTTTCTATTGATACTTTTTTATTTCCCGAAGCTTGCAGTAGCTAAAGCTGAGGTGCTATTTATGAAACTACAACGAAACATTGCTTTTTATAGTTCTAAGACTCAATGAAGTCAAAAGTAAGTGCGTCACTTAAAATTTTATTTGAAAACTTTCGGGGGTTCATGTGTTCGTGCGACAGCCAAATTGCTCTCAGAAAGTCCCCCACAGCCGTGCTCCGTCGGTTCTCATAAAAAAGGTGGACCTTCTCATTTCTTGCCGCTATGGCCTTTTTCTGGCGAGGAAGCTCTAGGGAACTCAGCATCGCCTCCAGCTTGTCTTCCGTCAGTTGATGTTGTGCAAGTAAAAAACTTCCAAAACCCGGGATGGGCACCTCCGACCAGCTTCAGGAAGCGGGAATGCCACCCTGGCGTTCGATAAGACGGCGTTCGATAAGACGGCGTTCGATAAAACGGCGTTCGATGAAACGGCTTCGATGAAACGGTGTTCGATGAAACGGCGTTCGATGAAACGGCATTCGATGAAACGGCATTCGATGAAACGGCTTCGATGAAACGGCGTTCGACGAAACGGCGTTCGATGAAATGTCCGGTCCCACTCGCAAACGTATTCCTTTTCAGTACCGTCACTCAGGCGTTTTCTTGACACAAAAGGCGGAGACGTTGATGCTCGGTCCATATTGACGGACGCCGTTTGGAAAGACTAAAAAAGTCGCCACTCACCACTCTCGTAAATTTCAACGATAAAAAAAAAACGAAAACCAATAATAAAAAAACGTCACAAAAAATATCTCCGAGAAATTCCAGTGCACGGCATGCTGCCTAAAGACCTGCACTAGTCGAGGGCACTGCAACGCACGGACTCAAGGTCGCTTGTCAATCATGTTGGGGTGGCTCTTTTGTAAACTAACCCCATACCCCCCCCCCCCTTTTTTTTTTCTCGATGGAGTCTATGGCATAGCCGCCGCGGGCTTAGCCAACACCGGCTTAGCGGGCTTAGCGGAGCAGGGCTGGAGGACAGAGGGGGTAGAGAGAGTGAAAGGAGGAAACAGGCAATGGTGGAAAGGGTAGAAGGAGGAAGAGGAGGAAACGAGGGAAAAGTGGAAAGCGCGAAGTGGTCTCCGGTCTTTAAGGAAGTGAGAACGATTACGTCCTGCTGGAAATCAATCAATCAGATATGCGTCTTCCTAGCAATCGCTGCCACATTGGACGCGATCAGAGAATTTCCAAAGCCTTGACAAAAACCACGTCCCTTTAACAGACAACGAAATTGTTTTCCTGGTTTACTCTGTCACCACTTTCTATTAACGCTAATTTGTCAGTGTAGTGTATATGCTGTTTGAGATTTGCTCGTGATAATCTCCGGAAGTTTCGTTTGCTCTTCGTGTGGGTTGTCACAGTACGCTTTGCTTCTGTTTGTGTGCACCTATATACGAGGGTGTTCATACAAAAGTAACTGCCAATTGACAGTCTTTCAAGAAAAAAATACCGCAGGCATTTCGAACTTCTGCATAGTAAAGATGCATTCTTAGAGAAAACTGTGACATTTCCGAGTGTGTGGTGTTCCATTCATTTATTTATCCCTTAAATGCCCACGTGGGGCTTTACATAAGGTGTTCTACGCAATTATGTGGGAAGGGCAGCATATACAAAAGGGCGAAACCTTTCCCTGTTTGCATTTTTGTGGTCGGAAGGTGCGAAACCTGAAGCAATTTATAAAATAATGCTACCACAATATAGACATACTTGCATTCGCAAGATAAGAGTTTACGAGTGGAACGATTCTTTGATAGATGAAATAGCATAAATCCATTAGCAGCAACGCCCCTGCCAAAAGGCGAACGGAGGGCTGCTAATCACGGATTGATGTTAGTCTATTTTTAAACGCGTCTACGCATTCGTTCACTTTTATCTCATTAATGTGGGCATCTTCATATTCTGGTAACATTATGGTAAAAATATTTATCAGATATAACGGTCTTCAACCACGAAAGTCCAATGATCTTGCTGCCCCTCAGCGGTCCAAACAGCAGAGGGCACTGCCGCTTTGTATGTGCTGCACCACCCTTTACGCAAGCAACACAACCTATTCGGCAATGTTAACATCTTCTCTTAGAATGTATCCTTAGAGTGTAAGAGTTTGAAATTCCTGCGGTGTTTGTTTAATTAAGGTCTGTGAATCTGTTGTTGCTTTTTTTAATACCCTAGTACTAGTGTGTGTTATAATTGGTGAATCGGTCCTTTGATTGCGAGTTTTCCTTGTTTTAAAATTTGTTTCATATCATAGGAAAGGGTAAAAAGTAGAAGGATTGTTGAAAGACAGGGGTTAGCCTAAGCGCATGACTCTAGCGGACTACTCTACACTAGGGGAAAGGGGATAAGGAGGAACAAATTGACAAGATAAAATTAGATGAGTCCTGTGTCTTGCAAAAAAAGACGATATGGGCGTTGGTTGCCTTAACATAAGCTAGAAGTGACTAGAAGCAGCCGTGCACTTTCACAACCGTGAATGGTCTATCATCCATGTTTGAGAATGTCGTCCCAAATATTCGTCTTTTGGGTGGCGTGTAAGGGGGCATACAATGAGGAGGTGTTGTAGGGTTCCCGGAATATTTCATATTGTACTTTTCGCACTGGTGGTTTACTTGATTCTGTGAAAGAACTTCCTTGTGAAAGCTACTCCAAGGCGTAATTCATGGATTGAAGCCTCTATTCAACGATGTTGTAGGAGCAATACAATGTGTAGAGAAACTTACGTTTTGAAAATGCGAATTGGTGATGCAAAAAGCCGAATTCCTAAATGAGTGTTAAATATAAACAAAAACAAACAAAATGATACACAAAGTGTGACCACATTTATCTCAAACATATCAGACAATGAACGATTGTTACGAGATATGCAATGAATGTAAAAATTTATAATTTTTAAAAGAAGATTAAAAGCGCCAAAGCCCTTGTGGAATGGCCTCATAGCAAGGACTGCGTAAAAAGGCGCTGGGAATTCTGCGTCGAGAGTACCTACCCACGCAATCAAGGTGGCACTCAGCTGTATGGCTATGTCACTCTAGATGAGTTCGTTCAGGGTAAACCGAACGCGCCGCCCCCACTGCAGGTGACAACACACTGACGTTTCATTTCCTTGCTGTTTCCACTAATAACAGTACGTGTCAGCCAACGTTCTCTTTCGGCGTGAAACCGATAGACCTCGTCTTGTTTTAGTAAGTGGTGCCTTCTCTACCAGAACCAAAGCTCGGTTGTGTTTACTAGTCTCTGTGACATAAATAGGGAATGCTTAACGAGTATTTGCCTCCGACAAAAGACGTTTGTAAATGAATTGTCCTACCTCGTCGTCGAAAGCACAATGGCGAGCCCAGCGAGGCTACAACGGCAGCACTTTTGCCCTGCCCGGTCGTGCTCGTTTTACAATTTACTTTTAAGTAAACAAACCTATGGGTGTGTTGGTGTTGGTGTTGGTGCCGTTACGGCATCGACTGAGAATCTCAGCGAAACACGCGCCTTTGCTCCCGTCTCAGGAATGCAACTACTACGCCGTGTTGACGTAGTAACACATCGATATCACCGTGGACCGTGTAGTTGGTTCAGAATCGGGCTAACTTCTGTAAATATGTTACCGGCTGTCCAACGTTACCACGTTGCCACCACGGTATGTGTAATTATTCACCGCCGTTAGTACTTTGTTTTGTGAGTGATATAGCTGGGTGCAGAAGGCACATGAAAAGTACATTGTCGTCAAATTTTTTGTGTTGTTTCGCAGTACTCCTGATAATAACAGTAATAATACGCGTGTTTGCTTTACGTATGCGTATCCGAGAGCGCAAATGGCGTGTGCACAGCTATGCATAAAGAAGTCCGCCGTGCACGTCTGCGATGTGTCCAAATAAATTTATGAGACGCTACGGGTTGTGCTTTTACCGTACTTTCTAACTTTCAGTTGCATCCTGCAAATTAGCTGCTGTGGAATAGGTCCTTTTAGGCTAAATTCGTTGAGCGAAATCACGCTAGCTAGTACATTGTACACGTTACTGAAAAAAGTAACCGATTACAATTACAATTACTTCACTGTAAAAAGTAACCAATTACAATTACAATTAAAGGCTCGAAAAAGTAATAAAAAAATTACTCTTAAGTAACCGATTACTTCCCACGTTACGTTTCATCCAGCTTTTTTCATTACGATAGCATAATCCTTGAAGAGTCGCGCTCAGTTGTTCCGAAAAAAGAAAGAAAAGAAAGCCTTGACCGTTTTTGCTTAGAGCTGAGTGAGTGACGCTAACACAGTCAATCCCGCTCGTGAAAAAAAAAAATAAAATAAAAAGAACGCTGTTTAAATACCAAAAACAAATGTACCCAGGAAACGAAGCAGAGTGGGCATGGGATCGGCAACATGACGCTGGTCACTCACGCGCTGCGTTTTTTCTTCGTCCAGGCTTTGGCTTGCCGCACCTTCCCGCCCCATGGCTTGATTTCTCAAGCCTGTGCCGTGTCGACGTCCCGTGCGTCGGCACTCTTGGATCACCGCGGAAGTGACAGCAGTTTCTTCGACACGTGGAGTGACTTTGCGTTGCATGCGTCCCCCCGATTTGTCAGAGCAACATCGACAACAGCGCCACTAACAGCCATCGGTCCCTACTTCTACGAGTGGCAGGACGCACGATTTTCATTTTCATTTCGTTTCATTGCTACTGGTGCTTTCGGGAGATGTGGAAACTAACCCGGGCCCCAAGACCAGTCTACGGTCAGATGCCGGTGTTCAGCCCGAACCTTCGTTGGCTGATATTATGACTGGGCATGGGATCGGCAACATGACGCTGGTCACTCACGCGCTGCGTTTTTTCTTCGTCCAGGCTTTGGCTTGCCGCACGTTCCCGCCCCATGGCTTGATTTCTCAAGCCTGTGCCTTGTCGACGTCCCGTGCGTCGGCACTCTTGGATCACCGCGGAAGTGACAGCAGTTTCTTCGACACGTGGAGTGACTTTGCGTTGCATGCGTCCCCCCGATTCGTCAGAGCAACATCGACAACAGCGCCAGTGGGCATGGGATCGGCAACATGACGCTGGTCACTCACGCGCTGCGTTTTTTCTTCGTCCAGGCTTTGGCTTGCCGCACGTTCCCGCCCCATGGCTTGATTTCTCAAGCCTGTGCCTTGTCGACGTCCCGTGCGTCGGCACTCTTGGATCACCGCGGAAGTGACAGCAGTTTCTTCGACACGTGGAGTGACTTTGCGTTGCATGCGTCCCCCCGATTCGTCAGAGCAACATCGACAACAGCGCCACTAACAGCCATCGGTCCCTACTTCTACGAGTGGCAGGACGCACGATCTTCCAGTGGGCATGGGATCGGCAACATGACGCTGGTCACTCACGCGCTGCGTTTTTTCTTCGTCCAGGTTGGTGAACTTCCATCTTTGCATGCTAAAAAAACAAGCAACAGGTTTTTAGTTGTCTTCCCATGCCCACATGTGTTTTTGTGTACAATTCGCGAGTGTTCCGATGTTTTTTCATTGCTACTGGTGCTTTCGGGAGATGTGGAAACTAACCCGGGCCCCAAGACCAGTCTACGGTCAGATGCCGGTGTTCAGCCCGAACCTTCGTTGGCTGATATTATGACTCTGTTGCAAAGTTTAAACACTCGCTCGCAAAGCTTCGAGAGGGGTCAGGCCGGTTTGATCAAATCTGTGGACGAGATAAAGAAAAATCAAAGGTCAATCGAGGCACAAGTTGCTGACATTGGCACCCGGTTGTCAACTCTAGAATCACGATCCGTTGCGCTAGATGATCTGTCACGGGAGTTCCGAGTCATGCAGCAGACGATCCAAGTAGTTCGGAAAGAGAACATCACCGTAGCAGCGCGACTCAGTGATTTTGAAGATAGACTGCGTCGTGATAATCTCATATTTCACGGCATTTCCGATTCGCCCTCTGAATCATGGTCCCAAACAGAACAAAAGTTGACGATCTCTTTACTGGAATGTGCCAACTTTCAGCTAAATCCAGATAACATTGAGCGAGCACACCGCCTGGGCGTCTTTCATGCCAACAAGTGTCGACCGATCATCATTAAGTTTTCATCATTTAAGATACGGGAGAAGGTGCTGTCATTACGTTCTAGCTTGAGAGCGTCGCGTGTTTCGGTCTGTGAAGACTATTGCCCTGAAACACGTCTGGCCAGGAGAAAATTGATCGAATTTGGGAAAACACAATCTTCTGTTTTTCAATTACGGTACAACAAATTAATTTTAAACAAAAAATGTTATGTTTATGACGCTTCGGTGGATAGTGTTCATGAAACGGCTTTGACTAACAGCACCCCTGTTACTTCGAACTTAACTACACCTGTATCTTGCGAGACCGTTCACTCTGAAGGAGTCGTTCATTCTGGTGGTGCCGCTTCTGAAAGAATCGCTCGTTCTGGGGTCACCATTAATCCTGATGATTCACTATAGGAAACTAGGAGGGGCGGTGGCCCGCAGTGCACGCGCCATAATGTATCTGTGCTTTTTACTAACATTCGTAGTGTTATGAACAAAAGAGAGGAACTTCATTCTGTCATTGATTCTTGTGACGCGGATATTGTTGTTTTAACTGAGACTTGGTTATCTGCAATGGTTCGGGACAACGAAATTTTTTATGGTTCCAAGCGTTTCAACGTGTACCGGTGTGACAGAGAGGCTAGAAGTGGAGGTGGTGTACTGATTGCCATTACCGAAGCTCTTATTTCGTTCAGTGTAAATGTACCATGTGACCTGGAAATTGCTTGGGTGTGTGTAGTGATGAATTTTAAAAGATGCATTCTTGGTATTTGCTACCGTCCTCCTCAGTGTAACTCCAGCTTTGTAAATAAGTTACATGACGCTATCCATCTTGTAATAACGCGTTTTCCTGACTCCCCAATTTTTCTTTTCGGCGATTTCAATTTCCCTAATATCGTGTGGTTAGACCATTGCACTGTTCCAAGCCTATCCTCATCTCAGTGCAGCGAGTTTGTAAAGATGTGTTCAGACTTCAACCTTCGTCAACTAGTTAACCAGCCTACTAGAGTTACTGCGAGCAGTTCAAGTATACTGGACTTAGTCCTAACCACTTGCCCAGACCTTGTCTCGCCGATTTCTTATTTGCCCGGCCTTAGTGACCATTCTGTATTGCACTTTTATTTCAAAGTTCAAAGAACCAAACCTGTTAAAAACGCAAAGCTAATAAGGGATTATAGTAAGGCCAATTTTGCAGCTATTAACGAAGAACTTTGTGTATTTATGGATTCGTTTTTGCTGACTTTCGACCAGCGCACGGTCCAATATAACTGGAATTTATTTAAAGAAATCGTACACAGGCTTACAAATACGTACATTCCATGTCATGTCATAAAATATGTCGTACAGTCACCATGGTTTAACGTTACTCTAAAGAGACTTGCCAATAAAAAGAAGCGTTTGTTCCGTGCGGCAAAAGGCTCAACAAGCGAAAGTCGTTGGACATCCTATAAACTAGCCGAACAAAGTTATAACAATGCTGTTAGAGATGCTAAGTTTACCTTTTTCACTACAACGTTACCGTCAATGTTAATGAACAATCCTAAGCAGTTTTGGAATGTCGTAAATCAAAAAGAAGGTCATTTTGTATCGCTAACGGATGGGGATGGAGAGTTGGTGCCAAGAGATGATTGTGCGAATTTACTGAACGACACATTTTCAAGGGTTTTTTCCGCCGTTGGAGACTGTCCCAACCCGGAATTTCAATCACCGAACTTTTTCCCAATGTTTCCAATATCAGTTGATCCTGCAGGTATAATTAAAATAATTGTTTCCCTTAAACTGTCCTCATCCACTGGCGTTGATGAAATTAATTCTAAATTTTTAAAGAGCACTAAGGAATATTCATCTATCATTTTGGCTAGAATTTTTCAGCAATCCTTAGAGGAATCATGTCTGCCTGATGATTGGAAAGTGGGGAGGGTGGTTCCTCTACACAAGGGCGGGAGTAAGCATTCACCCAACAACTTTCGTCCAATATCTTTAACAAGCGTTCCTTGCAAAATTTTCGAACACGTCATCTACTCCCACCTAGCCAACTTTCTTGATTCTAATGCATTTTTCAGTCTGTACCAACATGGCTTTCGTAAAACATTTTCCTGTGAAACGCAACTTCTATCTTTCACTCATAATCTGCATTCCATTCTTGACCGCGGGTCCCAGGCGGACTGCGTATTCCTCGATTTCTCGAAAGCTTTCGATAAGGTCAGTCACCAATTATTGCTTTTTAAGCTGAGTAAACTTAACATTGACTTAAGCGTTCTTCAGTGGATTCAACATTTTCTGTCTCATCGCTCACAATTCGTGTCTGTTAATGGCTCTAATTCCCATTTAACACCTGTTAACTCTGGTGTTCCGCAAGGTTCGGTTTTAGGACCATTACTCTTTCTTATTTACATCAACGATCTGCCAGCCATCATTTCATCGTCTGTGTGTTTATTTGCAGATGATTGCGTTATTTACCGGGAAATTTCTACCGACAGTGACACAACCTTATTGCAGTCCGATCTAATCTCAATATCTAACTGGTGCCGCACATGGCTAATGGAACTAAACATCACCAAGTGCAAGTCAATGCGTGTGTCCCGTCGTAATGCCGTTTGTCCTACTTACTACCTTAATAGCGCTCCACTGGAGCCCGTGCACTGTTATAAATACCTTGGCATCCACATAACATCTGATCTTTCATGGAATATTCATATTGGACATGTTATTAACAATGCTAACCGCATGCTAGGCTTTTTAAGAAGGAATTTTAGTTCTGTGCCGTCATCTCTCAAACTTCTTCTTTATAAATCACTTGTTAGATCGAAGCTGGAGTACGCAGCCTCCATTTGGGACCCCGGTATGGAATACCTCGTTCAATCATTAGAGGCCGTCCAGAACAAATCCGCACGTTTCATACTTTCCAACTACCACCGTACTTCTAGTGTAACCTCCATGAAACTATCGTTATCATTACCCACTCTTGCTTTGCGTAGACAATATTCTCGTCTGTCCCTTTTTCACAAAATTTACCATAATCCGGCCATGCGTCACAATCTACTAACCCCTCCATATTATATTTCCCGTCGTTTAGATCATAAGAACAAAGTGGGCGTCTTTCCATGCAACACTAATGCATTTTTTTATTCATTCATACCGCGCACTTCTGTAGAATGGAACCACCTTCCTCATGACATTGCCACCATTGATGACTTATGCATTTCTAAAGATGCTCTATCTAACTTTTTATTTTTTTGATATATGACTGTGCTTATTTTGCCTCTTCTTATTTCTTTGTATTTCCCACTCCCCTCTGTAATGTCTTCGGACCTTGAGGGTAAATAAATAAATAAATAAATAAATAGTGAAGTGGCCTCCTAATTCTTGAAATCCCGTGCTTAGTGGTTTTGAAAAAAAAAAAAAAAATTTGACCGTTGCCCAGAGCTGAGTGACTCCAGCACATCTAACCCCTTCCCTCCCTCCCCCCCTGCCCCCCCCCCCCCCAAAAAAAAAATGGGAATAATTGTAATGGGTAATTTTGTAATCTATTACAGCAAAAAAAGTAATCCAATTACAAGGATCGTTACTCTTTAAAGGAAGTAATTAAAGCGTTACAAATTTACAGTAAAATGTAATCGATTGCAAGTAATTCATTACTTGTAACGCGTTACGTACAAGTCTGGTACATTCGCAACGCACTCTTGCTTAATATACCCCGATTTCAGGGCCTTCACAGTGCTCTATATCTATGTACTACTATTTTTCTCTTCAACTTCTAAATGCTTGCAGGTACGCCAGTGACATTGAGAACATATGTATGGTAGAAGAAGTTCTAGATGGCACAGTATTGTCAGACAGTGAACATAGCATAAAATCCGTCCCTGAGCATGATGGTCCCTGCTCAGGTTTTCAGCTTAAACTAGTTACTAAATATTTTTGGATCAGAGTGTTCTAATAAATTAAATAGGTTACTTAAGTCATGCTGCTTGTTGTAGTCCGTCCCAAGTCTCGGACCGGTGTAGCGGAAATGATCTTGATGTTGACACGTCACATTCCCCAAAGAGTGCTACCCCCCCCCCCCCCCCCCCCATTCTGCAATGTCAGCTCCCAGACATCTGCAGTTGTTCGAGGGTGTCAGAATTTAGCTTTCTGTTAATTGACGAATTTACAAAGAGTGCATGCACTTCGATAGACTACTGCAGTGTTGTAGTGGCGACAAAAACGGTTAGTAAAGCTGCCGTCTGTTACGCCTGAAATAAATGGGAGTGTACCAATGCTGGATGTAGTTTTGTTCCAAAGCGGTTGTCAATGTTTGGCTTTGCTTCTAAGTAGATTATTTCTCCAAGGTTCAGGTGAAGTTTTTTTGGTTTCACTCCCATGACAAACTGGAGCACCTAAGTTAATCAAATCTATTCACTTTTAGGCGAGTAGCCTAAAGTGATCGCTGGTCCAACACGGCTTAAAGCTCCAGACGGCCCATGGATGATGACACACAACTGAAGCGCGAATATCTGCGTGATGACTGGAACCTTTCATGTATCCTTGTCACAGTGTCTGGACAATCAGGCAAATTGAAATAACTGTGAGATATAGGAATTATTGGCTTACACAGAGTAGAGCAATGAAACTTGTTTGATTAAGCTTCATGTAACCTACGTGATCATGTTTACATCCCCGGCGGAGTAGTCAACATGGTATACCACCACTACTCAATGGAGCTTCACAGAGCTCGTACTAGCAAACAGAAATATTCTGTAATTAGTTTCCATGCAACGGGGGTTTGAAAGGCGACTACAATGTTTGCGGAGAATGCGGCAATGTTATCGATAGATACTGTGCAAGAAAGAATTGCTTTTGTGAAAAGTTGATGGGAGGCGGAATGTCCATAGTTCGTGCATAAGGCGCGTGCTTTCCAAAGTGGCGAACATATACATGATGAGCCCTGGAAGTTGCATGCTGGCTTATGGAACCGTAAAGCTGCAGTCACACAGCTCGTACATCGTACAAAATACACACTGGTTGCTTCACACATTATGCAAAATATACCTTAATGATATTTGTGGCGCCATGTATCGAACATACAAGGGTGGCGCGCCTCAAAAAAAGCGGCGCGCCACCCTTGTTTTGGGACACAATAGTAGCGATCCTCGGCTATCTCAATGCCTCTGATGCAGCACTCGTATTCTGATTCTCAATCTCGCTGATCGGCACAAGCCTCTTAAATAATGTCCCTACTTTGGGCTTTTTTCTTGATATGAAGAGTCTCCCGATATAGCCAGGCTAGGGAGCCTTCATTAGCGCTTTGCTAGGGTGATGCCACCCTTTGTAATACCACTCGCCGACAAACCAGCAGCCATTTTGGTTTTCGGCGATAATCCGTGGGGCTTATAACCCTCCCGGAAACAAGCACCTTATCTCACAAGTTCGGAGCGGCGTTGTGGAACCCATGAAGGGAGGATAAGCATTTTCCCCTTCGGATGGGAGGACCGATGGACACAAAGGCCACTTTCCGGTGCACGGGGAAACAATCAGAGGAACAAAATGGCGGTAGAAGAGGGTGTGGGAAAGGGGAACAGGCAGTTGGCATCACTCTATGCGAAGCGCACATGAAGGCACCCTAAGCCAGGCTATTGTCAGCTCTGACCAAAGCACTCCTGCCGAACACTAGCGCCTTGTAGGGTGAAATCGTGAAGCTGCGAACTCCAAAATTTATGGAACGCGTCCTTTTAGATCCTTTTTTGTTTCAAAGTGCGTTTCGCTAGTTTGGAAGTGAGAGATTTGACGAACGCTTAATGATGTGATACATTGATTGATAACAGACCTTGTCAGATGTCAACGTGCGAGAAATTGTTTTTTTTTTTAAACCAAAGGTAACCGGGATTTCGAAACTCCTCGTTCAGAACTGAGTCGAAACGCGGACGAAGAGGCCGCCATCTTTGAAGCTTGCAGCCCGGAATTTTCGACAACGCGCAGATAGGTGGCGCCAAAAATGCATAAGGTTTATTGTAACTGTTCGAAACCTATTGACTTCATTCATATGCATGCTTCGAATATGTCTGGAGACCGTTTTTGTATGCCAATTGTGACAGCACCGTCATACAGACACATTTCAGACAGTGTCTCCAGACTGCCTTTTGGAAGATATACTGTCTGTGTGACCGCGAATTAAATGTTGTAATGAGGCAACCTGGGAAACGTGGTGCCGTGAGCTTAATTTTATGTACACCCTCATATCACTCCCAGGCACTCGTATATCATGAAAAGCAAAAGGATTATGGTTATAACTTTTGCTCACCTTTGAAGGAGAGCTTCCTGCTAATTAGATTTTAAACAAGCTCACTGACCGCCCGCGCTAGAAACTTTCAGATTGTACATTAGCGAGCGATACCTGTGTTTGCTGCGTTCCCTGGACGGCAGCAGAGAGTTTCACCGAGTGGTGTGCGATTGCAGACATATATTACAGCGGAGCTGTTAAGGGCTAGGTTCCCCAGGATTGTGTCCCCCGCAAAGAAATGTCGACACAAAACTCTGGTTGCCGCCGTCGCTCCTAGATGGCGGTAGCTGTGCTTAGTGTTGTGTTTGCCGGTTGTCCGCTTTCCGCCGTTGCTCGTAGATCGCGGCAATATTTCTTCCGAGGAAGAAGAGCGGGAACGCAATGAGCGGCGAAGTGCGCAGCAGCGCGAATGGTTTCGTAACCACCCCGAGGCCGCTATCGCCTAAAGTTACACTGCGTCGAGTGCTTCAGATTCCCTTGCGAAAGAAGAGCAGATCGCCCGCCTGGAAGGCCACCGCCGAGAACAGAAGCTACAGCTCCGCTGCTTTTCCTTAACCAAAATAATAAGGCTGAATATTTTTTTTTTTTTTGCTCTCATTCGTTTTTAAATAGAGGGTCGCGGAGTATGGGGAGAGCGAGATTGGCACACCTTTAGGCGCTCCGTCACATTCTTCTGGTGCAGTTGTGGTGCGGGAAGCTGTAAACGCAGCCCCAATTGCCGCTGAGTTCTTGATTTAGATAGGCGATGTATATAACTTTGTCAGGTGTGATAGTGTCTCATAAACAATACGTTACGTCCACGACTCGGCATACGTGTCTTTGGACGCCTCCTAACTAACGTCCGCCATGCTCGAAAAAAGTAGATGCAGAGACGCGCAGCTTCGGAACGTCCTTCGGGAAAAGTTCAGCACTACATTTAACGTTTTAACAAAAATAATTTAACAAAAATAATTATTATCACGTAGCGAGGAACTCCTTTTGTTATATGTTTAGTTTAAAATAGATGCGACACGACTGTCGAGCTCGCAAAAGATTGCCTGTCGCTGCTCCGCTAAAAAGCAGAAAAGCTCCTCCGGTTGCCGGAGAAACGGACGCTGGTGCGTGGAGCAGGTTCCACGCAGGCACAACCGGGAAAGCGTGGGTTCGACAGTAGCAGAGCCTTATATAGAGAGCGTTTGGCTGTTCATTGGAAAGTATAGGAGGCAAATGAGGAGGCACCATAGGTTGAAAGCGGGCTGGGCCAGTTCCAGGGGACGTTCCCAAATTCGAATGTGGCCAATTAGAAGCCGCGAATAATACCCTAGCGGTGGTCGCGAGAAACAAAATAATAAGTGCGCCGGAGAAACTCTCGGTGACTAAAAATATAGGGTACATGGTGTTTCGATCGCGGCACGTAATCCGTACGCACAGCGCCAGGGGTCGGGCATCTGCCGTCCGAGCGGTCGGACTCCGTCCGAGCACAACAGAGTCCGAACGTCACATTCGTTTCTTCAATATTTGTTCGCATGACCATAATCGAAACATCACGTGTACCATATCTTCAAACATAAATAGTTACTACATTGAACTCTTAAGCACTTGATCAAATTATTTTTCGGTACCACCGCTAGTGGATCATTTTCGGCTTCTGGATTGGCCAAGAGAGCATGTCCAGCCCTCTATCTGCGTCTGCTGCACGTCATGGCTCTGCCAGATCCTCCCATTGACCAAACTCTCTCTATATACGGCTCTGGGCAGAGGGACAGCGTAGGTCCTTCCTACCCCTCTTCGAGGCTTGGCCCTTGACGGCTGTCAAAAAAGTGACAGACGCCAATCTCGCCATGTCATCACGGCGCCAAAGAGGGCGGTTCCGTGGTGCGCTCTGCGGCTTAGTGACGTCCTTCCTACCCCTACGTCACTTCTCTTTCAAGTTTCTCAAAAGCTGGACACGGCTATTCTGCTTCAGTGTTTTAGTCTTTCTTTCACACGATTGGAGCTAAGATACTGCTTTTAGAAAGTGCGTCCCTATCACAATATTTCTACGTGCTCAGATTGCAACAGCTCGAGTGTGTTTTTTATACATATATGTTACCCCACGCGACTAGGCACGAAACCCCAGCCACATGTAAGACCCACGTTCACTTAAAATGTGCGACCCAAACATAGAGCAATTTTAACGTCCAAAAACTTTCAACCCAACGCTTCCTCCATGCAAGAGCGTTATCCCCGAAAGTGCTGAAAATTTCAGACAGTACGCTCACGCGGAGTGCGGCTTTGGACTCAAAATACATTATTTATGTGGTTTAATTTGCTGGATTCTTTCCGTGCATTGCAATCACGGCCTCTCCACATGGGGTGTGTAAAGGTAGACGCCAGCCTTTCCCATCGAGGTACAATTTGTTGGAAACGAACATGAAAATGGTCTCAAATGCTATTTCGGTTGAAAGATTCATTAATAATTGCCACAAAAGATTACCTCTGCCTGTTGACATTCTTCTTGTGAGAGTCCTTAATTTTACCGTGCACTCTCTGAAGCACCTACATTCATAATTAAACGCCATGCCCTCAGATAACCAAACATCGGAGTTGCTTGGTTAAATTTGGGCAATGAGCATGATCCCATGGTTAGAACGCTTCAAAGACAAAAAACAGCTACCTTCTTTTTTAAACTGAAACTTTATTATCAATGGAGCCTTATAGAGATTCACTTTATCATTGACTGAACCCGAGTGAAGTTCAATATTTTGTTTGTTTTAAGTGCATCACGCCGCAATATGCACTCTCGAACTTCTGCGAGTTCATTGTGAGACCAAAAACAAGAACAGATATTGCATGCTGGGCATGGATGCGCGCATAGGCAACATGTAGTTCTTTTTCTTTAGTTCTTTTTTTATGTGTTTTGAATTTGCGTAGAGTTTTTGGTAGATCTTCTGCTACAGGAAGTCCTTGGGGCGGCTTGCTAGAAAGAGCGTCTCAGCTGAGACTGGGGGCAAGAAAGCATTGTCAAAGCAAGCGAACGAGCTGAGCGGGACTCAAACCACGTCTCAAGACGCTCGCGCGCCCCAGCCTTTGTTGCGCTTTCTTTTACCCAGTCTCACCTGAGATGCTGTTCTAGCAAGTAGACCCTGGTTTCTAATTATTCTTTATTGCGCAACTGTGCCTTCCTCTCACTCCACTTGCCATCAGCGACCGTACTGAAATGAAGCTGTTATTATTAAGGCAAAAGTCTTATATGTCTCATGGTTCATTCCTTCAGCGAAAACACGTCGGCGACACGAAAGGTGCTAAAATGTTTACGAGACATCTGCGAATATTAATATTTCTCCGAATATACTTTTCGCATTCGTCTATCGGCTGGCGTCTAACCAGTGAGTTTTCGTTCAGTAGTCCGATGCGGCACCCCTCCTCGTACCGCCGCATCCGTATTAATTCTGTCTTTAATGCATCGGCGCTCGGGCTTTCGCCTTCAAGTCGTCTTAGGAATAACATAATATACCCTGTGTTTGTGTGTGTGTTTTTTGTGTGAACAATAATTAAGGTACAATCATATCTTGGTTCAAGATGTGTGCACTGGAATTAATTCCTGCGCTGAACGGGAAAGGGCCACAATGGAAACTACGCTATTTGCTTTAATAGAGATGGTAAACAGGACCTTTTTCTAACAATGCCCAACAAAATATGCGGCGCTTTTAGATACATAGAATATGTTTATTTTCGATTTCTCTATAACACGAAATTAGCTATGACATAGGATCAGATTTTGGCCTACTAAGTTAAAAATTTAGAAGTTAGAGTTATGATTAATCTAGCCACGGAGACCAAATGTCGCCGTGATATTCGGGGTATGCTCTGGGGTCCTCGGGCTGGAACAGAGGTGGCACCATGGTGGCGTTATAGGCATCCAACTTCGTCATCAGGAAGCGAAGTGTCTGCGATTCAAATAGGAACATTAATAAACATGGGCGCTCATTCCGCCTTTTTTAACCGCAGTTAACTAATGCAACGCCATGGAGGACATAATCATGTGTCCAGGTGCGATTACGCTACGAGAGGAGCACTTATATGATGCAATCAAACGCGGTTTCCCAACCCTTACTATTCTTGGAAATGATCCAAACCAAAATACGTTTGATTCCAGAAAAAAAACAAAATGCAATCCGCGCTGACCTTTCGCCACGTGGAATTTTTTGGTGATCATCGCGCCGCCAATGGTATATTTTTATGCAGAAAGTGTTATTTAACGACTGCAGCTCTTAGCATGCAACGTTCCAGCGAAATCCTGTGTCGTCAGTACACAAACTCTCCCCCCTCATAATCGCGGAGTGCGCACCGTCCCATCGCCGAGGCGGTATCATCGCTATCGCTCTACTGCTCCGTCTTTCTTGCCCCCCCCCCCCCCCCACACACACACACACATACTCCAAGCCGCCATCACCGCTGCTTTGCCACCGCTTAGGGATTCCGGAAATTTCACCGGCGCGTCTACAAGGAGCAATCAGCCAAAATCACGTCTAATTCACCGACAGAGTGAGGGAGAGGAAGAGACGCGAGCGCGCAGGGAAGTCAGAACGCCATGGTCTGATTCGAATGATTAGCGGATAGACCTAAAGCCAGCTGCCTTCGTCTCCACTGCACTCGTCGAACGCGTTACAACGCGGAACGCCGGCGTCCGGTGTTTGGCTCTCGCATTCAAACGTGTCCGACGATGTATGCACTGGAGTCTACCAACTAAACATACGAATCAGAGCTCAGCCTTCTGACGACATTCTCGCGTTCTTGTCTCCTTCTCTCCTTCACATGCTCGGCGCATATTATCATTTCAACCAAGCAGCACGTGTTTGTCGAACTTTATGACCAAAAGCACATCTCGTAAAAGCATTCCGCAGAAGCACACATCTCCTAAAGCACAAGTCCTATGACTTGCTGTGAAAACTGTTCTTCTTAAGCCGGCGCGAAAGTTCCTCTTTTATAAGATATGTTACTGTCTTCCAGAACTGCGCTAATCAATTTTCTTTTAAATAGTAGGCTAGTCACCGAAACCTCTAAAAAAAACACAAGGCGTAGTGAGTCGTGAACATCTTAGCATCGCTCCGAAGCCCATGAGATTCCGCCATCTGTCGATGAAAAAAATGAAAGACGTTTACAATCCCCTGTAACGCCGAATTAGAGCGCAGCTCTTGAAAGGGAGGAGGGGAAGGTACGGAGAGGAGGCTATGCCCCTCATCCTCTCCTGCTCGCCTCCCAATTAGGGGAAAGTTTTCCGCTAAATTTAGCGGGGAATTGTTTCCGCTAAAATTATTGGGGAAATTTCAGCGCTAAATTTCGCGGGGAAAGTTTTCCGCTAAATTTAGCAGGAAAAATTTTAAATTAGCGGGGAAATTTAATTTTAAAATGTTAAATTTATCGGAGAAATTTAGCCACAATGCACCGCGCGGTTAGGCCGATGCCGACGCCGACGGCGACGGCGACGGCGACGGCGACGCCGTTCAAGCCGGAAACAGGCGCCTAAGAGCTGCGCTTTAAGAATACCTTCGAACAAATCACCAAGCAAGAAGCGTGAACATAATAAATTACGCACAGAGATTGTTTTGATCTTATTTATATAGGTGACTACGCGGAGAGGAAGTCGTCTGCTTCTTGCACAGGAGTTGCGGTGACGTCAGAACGACGCCGAGCTGTGATTGGCTTTGATTGGAAAGATAGGGGGTATACCTCAATGCTAGATGCCTTGAAGTCTACCCACTATGCGGACCGCCAGCTCGTCTGCTTCTTGCACAGGGGTTGCGATGATGTCAGAACGCCAAGCTCTTACTGGCTGATGGAAAAAAAAACAAAAAAACTAGCGGGTAGACCTCGAGGAGTCTAACCTTGAGGACTACCCGCTATCATTCCAATCAAAGCCAATCAGAGCTCAGCGTTGTGCTGACGTTGCCGCAACGCCTGCGCAAGAAGCAGATTACTTTCTCTTCGCATTGCTTTCAATCAACCAATAAGAGCCCGGCATTTTGACACCATCGCAACCTCTGTGCAAGAACCAGCCGAACTTGCGCTCCACATACCGGTTTCACTAACAGCTAAAGAAACGCAGGGCGTGTCTTTTTAGGGTTATGCTTCTTGATTTATTCGTGATTCATTGTTCGGTGTTCTTATCAGCTGATGCCTCAATGTGATCGGCTGCAAAGCGATAATAAACTGGATGGGAATGGTCACGCTCTTCGTTACCTCAGCTCTTTGTCACTAAAAATCAATCGTGTTATGCCTTTCGCATCTAGGACAACAGAAACCGAAAACAAATGTCGATACGTCCTCCTTTTCGTATATCGTTCTGATGTCAATAGCTGATATCACGGGCAAAACTCAGCGAATGATGATTAAACCAAAAATGTATTCGAACCTACAAAAAAAAGTTTCAGTGGGACACTGACTAAATGGCTCGAGGATGAGAAACCTCACGCTCAGTGCCAAAAAGCAGACCACATTTATTTAGGTATAATTTTTGTTCCCGTCTGTTAATTCGCTGATTTCGTCCGTAGATTGCTGTCATTTGTTTTTGGACGTCTTTACGAAAAACTAGACGGACGAGCATTTCTTTTTTTATAAAGCACGTTATTTGATATCATCTTTTCTTCACCAAGTCATGCCTAGTTGACGAACGAGCTGCCCTTTCAAATTGAAGCGGAGAAGGATACCAAAGAGTTGAGCTCAGGTTATTTTCTTAATAATGTTAAATATTAAATATCGAGTTTTGATCCTTGTGCGTTTTATTTACTTCGTATGAATTTCAAACCTTTACGCGCATATAGGGTATTTATTTGAATGCTCATGCCGTTATTACTCGATTCTGATATATGCTGCATTTGTTTATTCCTTCCCGCAATACACTCCAGGAAATCCCTGCTCGTCTACTTACCCGCAAAACACTCGAAGAGCCAATCTCTGTGATTAACGAAATCAGCTCAGCAAATGACGAGTCGGAACATCTGTTTAGACCTCAAAATTAACTCTGCGCTGTGGCATTACGCAATGCAAGCATGACGCTTTGCATTGCGTAATGTCACAGCGCAGACTTCATTTTGAGGTTTAAACGGATGTTCCACCTGATCATTCGCTGAGCTGATTTCCTATATCGCAGTGATTGGCTCTTTGAGTTTTTGCGGGTTAGTAGACGCTCAGGCATTTCTTAGAGTGTAATATAAAGTACTACTTTATTCTCATACCAGTTCATGTATTCAAATTTATTATGTTGTCATTCTCTTTAGGTCCTGTTGCACTTTACGAACCCTTAAATAGGGTTATTAAAGTAAAAATAAAGAAAGAAATAAATCTGTATTTTAGTGCGTACGTTCTACAAACAATGTGTATAGATAGAGCTTTTCATAAAAAAATCTGTCCCCCAAAATGTCATAAAAATGGAAAACAGCTCCAAAGAGTAGCATGCAACTGGCAAATTCAATTAGTCGATACTTATACACCAATTAAGACTCAATATATTAATAAACTCAGAGCACGCTGCATATTTTGTCTCTCAAAATAAACCGTACATTTTTTTATTTTATTTTTTTAGGGTGGACTTACATTTTTATGAGTTCCTGCCAAATTGTTGAGTTCGCAGGGATCATGCTTGACATCGAAAAGGTACGGGGGCTGGTAAGGAAAGAAGTTGTCGGTCGACTGATTCCTTCGACAGTCCACAACGACGTTCTTCCTCCAGGGCAGAGACCACCAGAGCCGATTCTGCTTCAAGTAGAACTTCCTGAGTACCTGCGCCACCTTGGAGTTCCTTCTCAGATGAGGGACGTCATTCGTTGGTCGCTTGCCACCGGAAAAGTGATAGCGCCCAGGCAAGTCTTTGTCGGAACCTGGGCCCACTACAAGTTTGTACTGCTTGTAGCGCAGTGCCGCGCTGTCATACATTGGATCAATGTTGAGGAGAAGTTCCTTGCGCGGAGACGCCGAGCCGCGGGTCAGGGAACGCCACATGTCGACTCCGTCCATCGTGCTAAGAGTAGACGCGTCACCGCCTGCGAGGAATATTTTGAAATCGCGTTAAATACTTTGGGGCACAACCCCGGACGATGTACTATACCTGCTTGACACGGTGAATTTGCATGGCGCCACACATATTGCACTAACGAGCCGTTGCCTGCTCTTTTTTTTTTTCTAATTAAATTTCGTAGGGCACAGGATGTCGTCAAGACAAGCAGTGCGGGGCAAATATGCTTAGTTAGGACAACATTATAAAGAACGTATTGTGTCCTCATAACTACAGTGCACGAGTAGGTTGTCGAAAAGCGACGACTGCGTGGCCCAGTGTACGACCTGCTGAAATTCTCACCAAAAAAGCCTACATGTAAACCGCCACCCGATGTCCTTTTATGCGCACAGGCGTTTCTGCACGGAGAATTGCATTCTTAGTGAAGCTAGCTTTAATTTAGCCTTGAGATAGGGAGCGTCGTGTGTTAAGCTCAAAGAGAGTGGTCTGCCTTCAAAACATCTGCGCCTCGACTCCACCGCCCAGGCAATGCAACTGTGGAGAACAAAATCTGAATAAAAGCAGAAGAGGGCACAGAGACGCTTCGAGGAGACTTAACCAGCTGCGTGAAGTTTTGAAAAAAAAAAGTTAACGGTACAAAAATACTTTCTGTTCAAGCTAGGCACGCCGTCGCGTGTCTCGAAGGTTGAGACTGTAGTTAGCGTCCGCCTGTGTTAATCATAAAACAAAATATAAAGTCGTTTGTCGTAAATTTCTGCGTTTCTTATAAAAAGTAAATCACTAAACAACTCATAAATATAACGATTTATCAATATATCAACAATTTTTTTAAGTAGTTAATAACAAACCTAAAATGAGTCGCCTCATGATTACCCCAAATTCTGTAATAGACACCTTCGGCATCTAGACCAATATTTATGACAGATGGTCATTTCTCCAAGGAAAGACTTCAAGAGCCGACCCGCTGACTTCATCGCCGCACTAAAGAAGCTCGCCACACGTGCGATATCAAATACATCTTGAACGATGCCTTACATGACCACTTCGTCTGTCGGTTAAGGGACGTGTATTACATCAACCACCTGCTCATATAGAGGACGTTTACTTTCAAGCCTGCTTGAGTGATCGCCGAAAGCCTGGAACTCGCAAGACAGGACACTCGTCAGCTCACTCATCATTCAGCTCCTCACGACAGCAACATTCTAAACGTTCAGGTCCAGGCACGTCCAACAAAAACAATGCCGGCGTCATCAGCGTTGAGCGTCCCGGCGTCTCGTACCTGCCATCGTTGCGGCGATTATAACCTTTAACTGGACTGCCCTTTCAAATGCGGATTTTCGCCTAACTGCGGTAGGAAGCCACACACCGCTCGAGTTCGCCGGAGGAAAGGACGTGTGTTTCACACACATCAAATATATAACAATAAAAGTCTCCAAGACGGCAACGTCACTCTTTATGCGGCTGATGGCAGCACTTGCAGCGTCAGCGACGGCATTGAGTTCCTGCTGACGCTTGCAGAAAACCCGGTGAAAATGCTGCTTGACACTAGAGCGGCTCTGACCCTCATCTCTGAGAGACAATATAACTTGTCGCTACTCAGTTTTCCGCTTCACCCTCCATCCTGCGGCTCCACTTTTACACGGGTGACACCATTATTGGTGTTGGAGAACTACAAGTTACAGTAACGTATGAAGACCAGGCGCTAAAACTGGCATTGGTGGTCGTCCTATGAGATCGACCAGCAACTTCTCGGAAGAAATTGTTTGAAGCACATCCGCATCAACTGGTCGAACGCATTTTTTAGTTCAGAGTCTGCAGCTCACACCGGATTACCCAACCTGCTACACAGGCACAGGATGCTTTTCATCGAGCAACTGGGAACTGTTAAAGTAATCAAATTCGCAACTTACGTCCAGCCTGAAACCTCTCCAATCATCCTTAAAACACGTCCTCTTACTCACTCCCTGCGTAACGTTGTAGAGAAAGTGTTGGAATCCTTTGAACACCTCGGCACCAAGAAGGACAAGTGCATTAGACTTTTTGGAGAACTAGATGGGCACTGTAAACCGTTGCATTTTACCGGAGGCCTACCTGTTACCGACTGTCGAAGACTAGTTTGCCAGTCTAGCTGGCGGCTAGTTACTTGAGAAAGGTAGATTTGACCAGTGCCTACAGTTGGAGCTTACGCACAACTCGAAGGTCTATGCTAGCAGCGCGCAGAAGGGACTCTACCAGTGCGGTCGACTACCATTTTGAACCTTCACAGCGCCGTCAATTTTCCACCGTACCACGGACTAGATCCTACAAGGATTTGAACACGTGGTATGCTACCTTGATGACTTCTTGCACTACATCAAGTACTCTCGATGATCACCTTCAATTGTTGGGCCAAGCCATTGCTCGACTAACGTCGAACGGATTTCGGATCAATCTTCAAAAATGCGAGTTCCTCCGGAGTAGCGTGAAATGCCTCGGCAACAAAATCAACGCCGATATATTACACCCTACCAACGATAAGGTGCAGGTTATTTAAAACGCGCCGTCTCCTTACAATGCCATGGAGCTGACCTCACTCTTTGGCCTGCTGAACTGCTACGGGCTATTATTGGCTGTCCTCTCCACGAACTCATAAGTAAGAGGACGTGTTTTAAGGATGATTGGAGAGGTTTCAGGCTGGACGTAATTTACGAATTTGATTACTTTAACAGTTCCCAGTTGCTCGATGAAAAGCATCTTCTGTCTGTGCAGCAGGTTGGCTAATCCGGTCCGAGCTGCAGACTCTTAAATGAAAAATGCGTTCGACCAGTTGATGCGGATGTGCTTCAAACAGTTTCTTCCGAGAGGTTTCTGGTCGATCTCATAGGACGACCACCAATGGCAGTTTTAGCGCCTGGTCTTCATACGTTACTGGAACTTGTAGTTCTCCAACACCAATAATGGTGTCACCCGTGTAAAAGTGGAGTCGCAGGACAGAGGGTTGAAGCGGAAAACTGAGTAGCGACAAGTTATATTGTCTCTCAGAGATAAGGGTCAGAGCCGCTCTAGTGTCAAGCAGCATTTTCACCGGGTTTTCTGCAAGCGTCAGCAGGAACTCAATGCCGTCGCTGACGCTCTAAGTGCTGCCATCAGCCGCATAAAGAGTGACGTTGCCGTCTTGGAGACTTTTATTGCTATATATTTGATGTGTGTGAAACACACGTCCTTTGCTGCCGGCGAACTCGAGTGGTGTGTAGCTTCTTACCGTAGTTAGGCGAAATTCCGCATTTGAAAGGGCAGTCTAGTTAAAGGTTATAATAGCCGCAACGATGGCAGGTACGAGATGCCGGGACGCTCAACGCTGATGACGCTGGCATTGTTTTTGTTGGACGTGCCTGAACCTGAACGTTTTGAATGTTGCCATCGTGAGGAGCTGAATGATGAGTGAGCTGACGAGTGTCCTGTCTTGCGAGTTCCAGGCTTTCGGCGATCACTCAAGTAGGCTTGAAAGTAAACGTCCTCCATATGAGCAGTGCACAGTGCACGAGTAGGTTGTCGAAAAGCGTCGACTGCGTGGCCCAGTGTACGACCTGCTGAAACTCTCACCAAAAAAGCCTACATGTAAACCGCCACCCGATGTCCTTTTATGCGCACAGGCGTTTACATGCACGTGGCGGTTTACATGTAGGTTTTTTCGGTTTGTCCTGTCCGTCCTCTTTGTCTACTCTTTCGTATATTTTTGAATTCAAACCTCTCCACGAGCATCTAGAGAAAAACAGCCGTTAGAAGTGTAAACATGATTGCGAAAAAGATTTCAAGGAAGCAAACGACAGCTTGCTGGGGGAGTAAGTGGATCACTCACTACGACCCAGGCGAAGCATTCCCAAGTGAGGTGGGAGCACTCATATCACATATCGTTATAAAAGGTAAGAAAGTACCAAGTGCGTGTGCCTCCAGACCGCTCTCAACAAGCGAGAGTACCTAAGTACGGTCCAGCGAGTGGCGCTTGGTAGTGTGTCTGAGGCTAAGAAATTTCACAAGTACTTGTTCGGTCGGATATTCAACCTATTACAGATCATAAGTATCTAACTGCGATCCTCCATAGATACACCTCAATTCAAATTTGAGCCTCACCACGAATGCAGCGTTGGGCGCTCACACTTCTCACACAATTATGGCATATCTACTGAAGTTGCAAACACCACGGTAATGCCGACGCGCTATCGCACTTGCCTTCAGAACCTGTTTCCAGCAACTCCGACGAAGACACGCCGGTACTTCAAGTCTCCAATGCCGAACTACTTCCTGTAACTAGCGACCAAATTGCAGTGGAGTCTAGAAGATACCCGACATAATCCAGGGTGCTGGGCTGAATTCTGAAGGGTTAGCCCAGTTCCGTCCAAGACAAGGCGCTTCACACTTACTTCAACAAGAGGTTGCAGTTTTCTACAGAACAAGGTTCTCTTCTGGGGGATGCCGAGTCATCATACCACCAGTATTTCGAAATGACTGTGGCATGAACTCCACGGGGCTCACCCAGGCATCGGTCGCCTGAAAGCCAACGCTCGAAATCATCTTTGATGGTCAGCGTTATACTAAGACATATAATTTTTTGTAAAGAAGTGTTTTGCTTGTGCATCGGTTCAAAATCAACCGGCTGCTGCACCTCGACACTCAAGGTCTTGGGCGAGAAATCCGTAGAAGAGGATCGATGTTAACTACACTAAACTTAACAAGCTGCACTACCTGGTCGTCATGAACAGCTTTTCGTAGTGGACAGTATGGAGCAAACCGTGAAAAGCGTCAGCGCCAACAACAGTTGGCGCACAAGTCTTGAAGACCACTTTGTTACGTCAAGGTAGGTGACGGGCTGCTTGTTTGAAATGTCAGCAGGAACTCTTGGTCACCAAGAATCATTGTTTCTCGAAGAGGACTACTTCGGTATCTCGTGGAAGTACGAAATCTAACAATTTCCGTCCCACTTGGATCGTATATTATGCGTAAACGGCCAGCTTCGAAGTTTACGGGTATTCCCAGGTCTGCCGCCATGGATGCTTTTTAGCTAAACAGGAAATTTTGTTGTGGTCACAAGAAAAAATGAAGATTTGCCACATTCATCGGAAAGAACCCTATCTTCAGTGATGCAGACACGTTTGGCCAGGGGCGTATCTACAACTCCGACTGAGGATCCTCATCAATATCCTCAAGGTATAAGGTGTCCCATGGACAGACTAGCCATGCCGCCTGACGACTAATGTGCTGTTGTTTCCGTTGGGACTCATACCTAAAGCTGGAGGAATATAGAATCTTGGATAGAAGAGGACGATCAGACGATGGCCACATGTCGCGCGCACGAGTGCGCCCGGGCTGTCGCGCACTTGGCAACCGTCCATCGTCGAACCAGCACTACGTTAGCACAGTCTGGCAAGTAAATCAATGTAAATATACCACAATGACCACGATAACGACTGGCGCAAAAATGGTAAGGCATTTTACCTGCTGCCGTGTAGAGCGTCGGGAGCCAGTCACTGATGTGCATGAGCTGATCAGAGACCCGGGGCTTCTTGGCGAGCTTCGAACTCCAGACGAAAGCTGGAACTCTCATACCGCCTTCAAAAAGACTGAACTTAGCTCCCCTCAGTGGCCAGTTGCAGCCACGGTTGGATTGCACGCCGTACGGAGATCCGCCGTTGTCCGAAGTGAAGGCGATGATGGTGTCTTTAAGTATGCCCGCGTTGTCCAGGGCCTCGACGATCCTCCCGATGGACTCGTCGAGAGCGTCTAGCATTCCTGGATTTTGCAACATCATGGGCGTGAACCAGGGGTGCAGAGACAACACGCAGCTTATGTTAATTTTTTATTCATTGACAGCTTCAGAAACAGATGTGGCTTGAACTGTTCACACACTTTGCTTCGTGGTCAGATTTTAAGCGCTCTTGGTGGCCAATTCTGCAGACTCATTGACTGCGAAGGTATGCTAAAAAGACTCGACAAGGCCTGCGTTTCTCAAGCTGTCAGGGGCTATAAATTCTACAAGCTATTCCAGGAACCTTTTAATTTTAGTATTATTCGTCTCTTTCGTACCTCAAACTAGGCCAAATTAGTGGCACCGAAGTAACGGCGCACTAACCAGTGAATATTGGTTATTGTCGCACAAATAATCACGCACAATTTGCTTGAGTGCTTAATGGCGTTAAAGGCTTAGAAAATTGGGCAATCTAGAATTGAGAGAAGGTATAGCTACAAGCTATTCATGACCTTCTCACCCGCGTATATTGTCCTGTTCGTCTCTCCAATATAGGAAAACTTGAGAACATTGCGTGCGGGAGCTTGAAAAGGTTCCATCTTCAACGCACCATGCACTGCCTGGTGACTTAAGTAGCAAAAAAAGGGCTGCGAAGAAAAATTGGGCGGCAGATTATCAGATCCTATACGCCGCACAACGACTTTTCTTTCTTTTTATGACATCAACATCTTTCTGCATTTAAAGAATGTACATTCACTCAAAGAACTGTTTCTCCCTACACGAGGTGTGGGCACTGCGCTTGTGCCCTTCCAATGGGGAGATCGAGTCGTCAGCTTCATGCGCAGGGGTTGCGGTGACATCAGGACGACGCCGAGTTTTGATGGGCTTTGATTGGAAGGACAGTGGGTAGACATCAATGCTAGATGCCTTGAGGTCTACCCACTATTCTTTTCAATCAGTCAATAAGAGCTCGGCGTTCTGACATCATCGCAACCCATGTGCAAGCCGCAGACGAATTTGCGCTCCGCAGCCCACCGCAGTCACGTGACGTCAGGGTCGCGTGTTGTTGTATAAGATATCACTGGAACTTATATACGACTTATATAATTTAAACTTATGTTTTTTTTTTTTTTTATATTCAGTACACATATTGCAGAAAACTATTTTGATTTCCACTAGGTACAAACGAGACAAACGTGTGTACGAGAAATTATGACTAGTACCTTTCCAAACATTCCAGCTACCGATATGTAGCTAAGAGCGCGACTTCTAATATTTGAATATAAAAATAAAACCATTATGAATGCAAGTGATTCGGGGTCATAGAGCTTGTTAAGCAATGTAAACAAAATTGCAGGCTGCTCCTCTAATCCTGGACCAAATCGCTCCTGCATGAAGTACGCACCGCACAGCAATAAGGTTGATATCCTATTGGTTCTTGCCAAGAGGCCCATTGTAGAAAAATTAAAGATCTGCGCGATTAGGTTCTTACTTCTGCAAAATAAACTTCTTAATTTGTATATGTAAAGAATTGTTTCAATTATTAACTTTCTGGTCATGATTGGAAACTACTAAACCAGCGTACTTTACAAAAATATAGGGCACATGGAACATTTTACGGCCTTCCGAAAAACGCTCAATTTGAACGCGTTTCGAAGTTTGGGTTTCCTATTATAGCATCTGGGGTTGTTCTAGACTCGAAGTTAAACTGGCCTGGAACGATTGGTAAGAACACTAAGTTTTTATTTAGTTAAGATAGGGCCGAGGACGGGGAGCAGTCTTAATACTCTGGTGACGTTTTGTCGTGAAATCTCTCTGTGCAGTATTCTTTTGTACCCTCGTGGGTAGTTTTACTTCGCGGTGGCGTGAACCAGTGAAATCGCGAGGCAATACGGAAACCAGACGAGAGAGCGATATTCGCCTTCGATGGCGAGACATAAGTAATTATCCAATGTTATGCAGCCTGGACCTGATGCAAGCGTGCGGCATGTTCCGCTTAGAAATGTTCTGTCGGGAGCCGCTGTATGTTGGTGCGTGCGTGACCACAGCACTCCCTCCCCAGAGAGAAGGCGAACGTTTGTAGAGTGCTGTTATTCAAGCCTAGACTTCCGTCTCGCCTCGGGCGAGCGAGTGAGGCGTGTAGCAGGTGTAGGAGGAGATGGGATGTCAAGGCTCTGTGGCCAATGCAGGTGGCGGCCGGAGCGTGTCTAGATATTTGGTCGCTGGACGTTCGAGGCGATGATCTGTGGGTGGTCGGGTGGAAGAGGAAGAGAAAGAGAGTTCGGCGCGAGAGCAGTTTGCTTAGGCGTCGCTTTCGGATGGAGTGGTACAGTTGCAATAGTGTCTGTTGGTGCGCTATCCAAATAAGCTGGTTTAACGCGGTCTAATGCGACGATCTCGGTACGGCCACAAATTGCAAGTGTGAAGTTCTTTGAACCTCGCATTAACGCCTTGTGTGGCACGTCGTAGAGCGACTGCAGGGGCTTCCGCACGGCGTCATTTCACAGAAAGACCTGTGCAGGTTGCCAAGTCCTGGCTGATGAAAGAGGGTTGGCTGGGGTTTCGTCGGGGTGCAGCGGCACGGATGTGTGTTATGGCTTCCCGGAGGTGGGCCACGTAGTAGGTGGTGTCCAGAGAGGTGTCGGCTTGCGTGGAAATGAAGACTTCGCCGCGGAGGCGATGCGTTGTCTCGTAAACCTACTCCGCAACGCTGCAACCGAGATCGAATTTGAAAGTTGTCCGAATGCCGAGGAGAGCGAAGGCCAGAACTTCCATCCAATCTCGACGTAGATGAGCCTTGAGGGCGGCTTTTAGTTGTTGATGGATGCGCTCCACCATGCCATTGCTGGCGTAGTGGTATGCAGTGGATGAATTCGCCGATAACACAGCAGCTTGGTGAGGCTAGGGAAGCGACTGGACCTTAAACTGCCGGCTCCGGTCTCTGGGGATAGTGATAGGCGTGACGAACAGCGAAATTTAGTATGCAACACGAAAACGCGCCACTCTTTCCGTGGTGATGTTGGGCAGAGCAACGACTTCCGGCCAGCGAGTGAAACGGTCGATGCAAATCAGGAGGTAGGCATTTCCCTTGAAAGGTGGCAGCGGTTCAACGCTATCTATGTGAATGTGGTCGAACTGTGCGTCGGGTAGATCGAAGGTTCGCAGGAGTGTGACCGTGTCACGCAGAACTTTGCAGCATGCTGGGCAACAAGAAGCGAAATTTTATAAGATGTTGGGTAGCCTTGATTCCGGGGTGAGAAAGTGCGTGAAAGGCATCGAAGATCTGGCGGCGAAACTGTAGTGGCAGGTAGGGCCGCGGTAATCCCGTTGATGTGTCGCAGATGACATCGGAAGATGTCATCTGCGACACATAGGAAGAGGGAAGTCGTGGACATCGCAGACACATAGGAAGAGGGACCTCGTGAAATACAAGCCGGCTGGGTTTTGCTCGGAGGTAGCGCAGTTGCGCATCGTCGCATTGTGCAGCTGCTAGTTTTACGAAGTCGACGACAGCCAGAGTTTCGCTGGTGCAAGTGCCTATTCGTGACAGAGATTCAGCTACGACGTTCTCTGCTCCATGGACGTGCCGTATGTCCGATATAAATTCCTAGACACATGACATTTTTCGCAGCTCTCGCCGAGAATAGCCGCCACGGTCAGGTCGCAGGGAACGAAGAGCGTGCGTTAGGGGCTTGTGGTCGGTCAACATAAAAAATGGTCAACTTTCTAGATATTGCCTGAAATGCCGCAAGGCCAAGTACACCACCAGTAGCTCGCGGCTGAAGGTGCTGTAACGCTACTGGATGGGAACTAGTTTCCGGGAACAAAAAGAAAGCGGCTGCCACTGTTCGTGTGCTTCCTGTTGAAGTACAGCGCCAACGGCGTTTCCGAAGCCTCGGGGGCCACCGAAAGTGGGACTGCTTCATTGGGATGCACAATAATGGTCGCTGTGATGAGACGTTCTGTGGCACGATCGAAGGCCGATGTAGTGCGCTCGTCCCAAGTGAGCTCGGCTTTGGGGATACATGCACCCGAATCCATGCCGTGAAGCGGTTGGACCTTTTTGCGCAGCTCTGGAGAAACCGTAGATAAAAGTTTATTATGCCGAAAGTCTTCCGGAGTTGCTTCATGGTTGATGACTTGAAAAACTCTTGGTTGTCCTCCACCTTGGTGGCAAGTGGGCTAATGCGAAAGCATTGACGGTATGGCCCAAAAAGTCGAGGTCGGGGTTGCCAAAAACGCACTTGTCCACATTGATGACAATTCCAAATTCGGCCAGGAAAGTGAACAGGGTTTGGATTTGTTCTGACATATTCGTCGCCAGATTTGCTGGCCATGAGGATTTCGTCAATGTAGGCATAGGGGAAGGGAAACTTCCGCAACACCTGGTCTACGAAACGTTGGAAGGTTTGCGCAGCATTTTTGAGTTCGAACGGCATCCGCAGAAACACGAATAGACCGCAGGGTGTGGTGACGGCGGTCTTTGAAATAGTCCGAGGGCTCGACAGAAATTTGCTGGTAAGCACCTACCATATCGATCTTGTAGAAGATGGTAATGCTGCCGAGCGATGCGGTAAAGTCGTGAATATGAGGAATCGGGTAGCAATCTCCTCCTCTTTTGCGGTTGAGGGCTTGGTAGTCGCCACACGGACGCTACTCCATATGGGAACCATGTGGAGAGGCGAGCACCAGGGGCTCTCTTACTGGCAAACAATGGCCACCTCGAGCATGTGCTCGAACTGTTGTCGGGCGACTCATAGTTTGTCCGGGGGTAGTCGGCGGGGAAGCGCGTGGACAGGCGCGCCTGACGTCTTGAAGCTGTGCGTCACCATGTGTTGGATAGGGCACAGCTCCAGTTCAACGCGCGTCAGCTGTGGAAACTCGCCCAGCAACAGCGTGTACGGGGATTCCTCAGCTGGAAACGCGAAAGGGGGGCGATAGACTGCAGAGATGACGCAATGCCTTGGACGGTGAATCGCGCCGTCTTGTATCGAAGACGTCGCCCTTGACGTCCACCAACAGCCACAAACGCGTTAGGATATCTGGGCCGAGAATTCCGTGCGGAATGGCCGCGCAGACGAAAACTCAACGAAAAATGCACCGCAGTCCGTGATCGAGTGTCAGGGAACGCGCACCGTACGTCGAAATGGCCGAGTTGTTGACGGCACGAAGCTGTGACGTGCTGGGGTACCGGCGATCTTGTACGGCTGAGGGGACGACACTAAACTCTGCCTTGGTGTCTATGAGAAAGTGAACACCAGAGATGTGGTCTGTCACAAAAACAAAGATCGGCGGCTGAGGGAATCGAAGGGAACACTTGTCACCGTTAGTGCTCGGCCTTGGCGTTTTCCCCTTGGGTTCCAGGCGCTTAGCATTTACTAGCATCGGCGCCAAAACTTTTATAGTACCAGCACTCGCCAGAGTCCGTGCGGGAGGATGAACGAGACTGGCGGTGGGAGGGAGAACACCCGCGCAATGCGCGGCGGCCATGAGGGGCTTGCAACTTCGCCAACAAGATCAGCGAGACGCGTGACCTCGGCTCGGAGTTCACGTACCTCGTCTGGACTGGATAGGGTGTGGGCCGCTGAGATGTTCGGGGACGGCGTCGAGACCTCCATGATTTTGTCTACGAGCTCGGCAATCTTGGCGAGGCCGATGTCCCCCACCGATGCGAGCACCACCCGAACGTTGCTCGGCAGCCGTTGCTGGAAGAGCTCACAGAGCAGGGACTCGGTGTATCCGAGGAGTTCCTCCATCCGACGCAAGGGATGCTTTTAAATTCTGTCGCCAAGTTCCTCTGTGGTCAACAGCTGTTGTAGGCCTTTCTCCTCTGATGCGCTTGTCCGACGTATCAGCTGTGCCTTTAGGATGTTGTAGGCATCGATGGCTGGCGGTGTGAGCACCAGACCCCGCCCCTCTACGGGGATGGTTGGGGAGAGGCTGAACAGGACATGGTGGAACTTCATCATGTCAGCTGTAATTCCTCGGCTGACAAATAGAGACTGGACTTGAACGAACAGCAGCTGCGGGTCCGCTGGCCAGAAAGGAAGAAGCTTGAGGGTGACTGCGGAGACTGTGTTGGAGATTGGCTCCTCGTCCGGCATGACTGAGCTGAGGTTGTTGGTGGTTGCATGGGTGAAAACCGGTCACCACTGTATCGTCTGGGGTTGTTCCAGACACGAAGTTATAACCTGGTCTGGAACGGTTTGTAAGAACACTAAATTTTTTATTTAGTTAAAATAAGGCAGAAGACGAGGAGCAGTCTTAACAGTTTGGTGCCGTTCTGTTGTGAATTCTCTCTATGCAGTCTCTCTGGTGATCTTGCGTCGTATTCTCTTAAGCTCTCGTGCGCAGGGTTACCTCGCGGTGGCGTGAAATGGTAAAATTTCAAGGAAACACGGCAACCAGACGAAATAGCAGTATCCGCGGGGTGATGGTGAGCATTAAGGTTATTATCTAATGTTATGCAACCTGTATATTGTGGGGAACTGGTGCAAGCGTGCGGCAAGTTCCGCCGACGACGCGACACCTGAATAGGTTATCGTAATTCGATGCTCTCAGGAGCCGATCGAGTCGAGCGGAGAAATGTTCTCCCGAGAGCCGCTGTATGTTGGTGCGTGTGAGACCAAACTATCAAAACGTTTCTCGACGCCAGTGGTTCTGCTCCCCTGTGACCAAAGCGAGAAACGAACGTTCGGCGCCACGCAGTCTTGGCATGAAAGAAGTGAACTAAAGAAACAGAGCTATTTCTTTTATTGTGATGCGAACGGCACAGTAGTTCGTTTCGTCCGCTTTTGGAACACGTCTCTTTTGCAAGATAGGCGAGGCGGTAAATGCGATCTTTGGCCGCTGGTAGCCGGACCACCTGCGCAAGTATTTACTCCAAAACAAAACCGAAACCTAGAAACGCGTCCAAAAGAAGTGTTATCTCAGAAAGGCAAAACAAAATGTTGTGCATGCCTGATATTTTTGTAAGGTGCGTTATTTAGTGGTTACCGATTATATCCAAGATATTTCTAGTTAAAATAATACCTTTAAATTTACTAATTAAAAGGTAACTACCTAAACGTAATTAAGCATCTAATTACACCGAACGTTATTAGTTTTCGTGAATATGCCTTTTGGAATAAACCATTACACATCACCATTTTTTGTGCGATGCGTACTTGTATGGGCGATTCGGCACGCATTACAAGAAAAGCGAACATATAAAATATCATGCTTATCTTCTCCGCGCTCTCGACAACGTTGAGAGCACGGGCGTAATTTATTGGAGGCACTTCATGCATCCTCAGAAGACCCAGACTGCAAAGCTGCAAAGCAATGCACTTGAAAATTCAAATGTTTGTGTCTTTTTAGGTCAACTGAGCAAATGAGATAAGATATCGGTCTTATATACTCCAACGGCAGTGGAGGCCGAGAGGCAAAAGATGATACATCGTGCCTTTCTAACTGACGAAAATTATTATATGTAGTAAAACTCTTGGTGTTACGTATGCACCGCCAAGAGTATAGTATAGGTTTCCGCGAGTGTGGCTCTCTCAGGCATACTTGGGAAGTAATCCCTTACAAGTAACGGATTACTTGTAATTCGTTATTTTTGTAGCGTGAGCTACTCTGGCCGAGGTTGAGCAGTTTCGCGTGGCTTTCAAAGAGTCGTGCTGCGCAAGCGCGAGGAGCAGTGACGTCACACGGCTCACAGCTGGCGCGCCGGAGCCGCCGCCGCCGCGCGCTCCGCCGCCGCTGCGCGCGCCTCGCTGGTCTGCGCATGCGCGAGGAGCAGTGACGCCACACGGCGCACAGCTGGCGCGCTGGAGCCACCGCCGCCGCGCGCTCCGCCGCCATCGCGCGCGCCTCGCCGGTCTGCGAATATCAGAGGAGTGACGTCATAGCCGCGGCAGACGCACTGGCGCCGCCGCGTGCCCAGCTGTGCGCCTCCATTGCGCAGTAGCCACGTCTGACGCTGCACCGGAGCCGCTTGATAGCGCCTTTCATTTTGTGCGCATAAGCTCATGCTACGTATATCCTGGCATAGCCGAGCCAAGCCACCGCAATTTTTCAAGTAATTTGGTAATTGCCTCGTTACTTTTTGGCGGCAGTAATTTATAATGTAATTTATTCCAAAATAGTGTAGCGGATTAATTTAATTACTCGTTACTTCTTAGAAATAGCATAAATACATAAACTGGACCAGTAGGTGCGCGCGACCACCCACTCGACCAAAGCTCAAAAACCAGCGCTCGTGCCCACGCATTTTTCTGTAATGAGCTGACTACGTCAATTCTAGACACGAGACCGCAGCTTTGAGACGGTGCACTCGCGCAGGAGAGTGCCGTTTCATATTAGAGAGTTTTAGGGAACCGTTTTTGCACATCCGATACGGTACGATGGGCCCTCCGGTACGAAGTGCGCACGCGCTTGTGTTCCGCGATCTTACCGTAATGCGCTGCTCGAACCGTAAGGCACGACCGGCACGACCAATGGCCGACATGGACGGGCTCGCTTGGTTAGCAAAACGGCTATTTCGCTGGCGGAGAGAGCGTGCCGTGGCTTCAAACATAAATAAAATAACTCGTGGTAGTACCTAGCAGGAGCGCCATATGTGACAGGAAGTGCATAAAGTTGGAATCAGCAAATAAAAAAAAGAATACAGATCGAAACGCAATAAGATATCCTCGATAGAAATAAATTAACGTTTCGCAACGGCAAAAATCGTCCGCTCAGTGGCGCAGTGGATTAGAGCGTCCCAGAGCCGTTTATTGAGAGAGTTTGGCCATACATTGGTTTGAATAGGCGAGCATCTCGGGCCAACCACAGGCCGCGAAACAGCCCCTAGCGGTGGTCGCGTGCTCTAAATTTGTGCCACGACTATACTTCGTTTCACCTTATGTGCGAGCGAAGGCAAAACTGGAAGCGCGAGCGCGGAAGCTCCGTGCGTTCAGGCTTTGCTCGAGCGCGCGAGCTGGGGAGAAATGCAAAAAGCGCTGGTCTCGCGCTTCTAGCTTTGGCTTCGCTCGCAGGTAAAGTGAAACGAAGTATAATTTGAGCCGTGCCGAGCGGAGCTCCGCGTCTAGACGCTCGCGCACCCCACCCTTTGCACTGCTTTCTTTCAGCCAGTCTCAGGACGCTTTTCTAGCAGTGCAGCCAAAGGCATGGGCACGAGCGCGTGGCTTTGGAAAGTGCCTCCTATGCACGAGGTCTCGTACAAACAATAGCTTTTCGCTTAGCTAGGCTCACGCGCCTGTGCCTTTTCTTCACTGTCGACATTTGTGAGATGGAGTAGAGGTCTCCTGATTGGTCGACAGGTTTTCCTTTTTTTTTTTCGTGGTAGTTATGTACATGGCACAACGATCGGTTCGCGGGCGTCCGACCGTGATCGTCTGCTATCTTTACCGTAAGAGAGCAACATGAGCGCCGCATCTACCTCCGTCCCTCCGCCTCCTCCTCGTAAGCGGGTTTCAGCGGAAGATGATATCTTTCTACTTCGGGAGGTGTTAGGCCCTAATCCTTTTTTTACTCCGGCCATTTGGAATGACGTCCTTAAAGGCTTGAACGCGGCGTCAAAAAAGAACTTCTCGTTGCGAGGAGCGAAGGAACGGATTGACATCCTCGTAACTTTGTACAAAAAAAATGACCGCCTTAACTTGAGAAAGCGAGTATATTTTTGTTATTTGTGTATTATCTTCGCGATTTAAGATTCCTAGTTTTATTTGTCCATAACTTTCTGAATACTCGACCCTGCAGTGGGCCTCGAGGGAAAGACACAGGATCGCTGGCAGACGACTTCGAATGTTGATGATAAGCGCGCGCGAGCGTGTTCTTATTTGTGTGTCAAATCGAGTTTGCTGTCGGCAACTTTTCAGCATATCAGGACGTGGTTGAAGTAAACATCATATTTGATTGATGTAAAACACCAAAGCTTCCCACTGAGAACGTATGACTTACAAAACAAGTTACCACGTACGATCGAGGAACTATTTTATTTCCCGAGGATATGAATCGGGTAAACTAAAAAAGAAAAAAAAAATACGGTGGCAAACGAGTTTCTGACACCCAGATTCAGCCGTTGGTTGTCAACGTCTCCGGGATGCGCAGCGCCGATCGGAAATGAAGCAGATCCTCCTTTGTGAACCTGAACAGCCGTACGACGTCCTCCTCGTCCATCGACGCTAAGTTGATAGTCCCATGCCTTGCCGCCAACAAGCGCCTCTCTTAGTGCGCAGACAGTCGTACAAAAGAACGTTTTGTAAATTGTTTTCTCCGAATAGAGCCAACTCCAAGTCATCGTCAAAAAGATCGAGCGTCTTTGTCGTCGGAAAGCTCGTCTGCTTCTTTAGCAGACGAACATTTTAGAACTTCGCAGCGCCAGTGGCGACACGCCATGGAGCACCAGGTTTTGTATTACGGAAGCGCATTCATTCCAGTAAAAAAACGAGACGAACTATAAGTAGGTATACATTGTTTTAGGTTCTCTATATTTTTAGGATGCGATTTTTATTTACTTCAGTTTCTGCGATTTGTACAAACACACGCAAATATCTACATTCTCAACGAGGCCGATGCAGGTTTCCGTTGCCAGGGGGCGCGACCTGTACCGATCGTCTGCTCTCGTCTGCAAATACGGTTCCCCCAAAGCCGTTTCGAGGCACACGATTGGTCGACTCGCCCGATCCAAGGTATCGATCGTTTTTGTTTATCGATCGTATTTTGATCCGGTTCCCTAAAACTCTCTATTGAAGCTTTCGTAGATCGGTTCCCTACCTCCGAATCTCCTGGCGGAGGTAGACATTCCTACTGAGCATGCGCACCGCTAGCTTTGTCTGCAGAATTCCAGGGATCCTTTCCGGTCGCCTTTAGCTAGCGGGATGGCGGCTGTGGTTGCAGCTTTCGCTGCCTTGGCCGCTTACAGGTGAACGGAGTGCACCTACATTCTTCCTCCTAAATAATATATTTTATTTTTACAAGGCAGGTGGGTTTATGAAAAATAGAAAATAGTGTTGCAGACCATATTTTTTAATATCAAGATTGTTTTTGTTTTTCTATACGTGTACGTTAAAAGTAACGTAAAAGTGATTTGTAACGTAACGAGTAAAGTAATCCGTTACTTTTCACCGAATGTGATATGTAACGGTAATCCATTACATTTGAGACTCGGTAATTTGTAACTGTAATTCTTTACATTTTTTTAAGTAACGGCCACATATCTGCGTCTCAAGTTAGCTTGAGCAGTACCTTTGATTTATTGCGGTTTTCAACGAGGGAATTGAATTTGTTTGTAAAGAGATGGGTATTGTAATGTCCCGTCTCATTCAAGACTGGCGTCTCGTAGTCTCTGAAGTCGTATCCAATGTGGTCCTGAAAGAAGTCGCAAGAAGACTTACAAAGTCAGGTCATATTGTCCTCACCACTTCTGTACTGCCCGTGCTCACGTCACTTACCATTCCAGCGGTGTGGTTGTAGTAATCGTTGTAACCAGTATAAAAACCAAAGAAGCTGTCGAAACCTCGTCTGGTCGGGGTGTATTCTGTTTTGTAGAACCCCAGATGCCACTGGAATTTGAAAATATTTATCCAGGATTTTCCGTGCATCACTGAAATTGAAGATGACTGCCGGCGTCCGTATTTCGAAAATAATTATTTAGTGCCTAAGGGAGTCATTTCTTACAAGCTGAATGCTTAAAACTAATCACGCTAAAACCAACATATGTTCCTTGGAGAATGTACGAACCTCCTTGAGTGTTATAAATTAAAGCCAGCGTTTTAAGAATAAAACTCTGTTTCTTCTATATGATATCGGAACGTCAACTGTTGTTCTGACGCTTCAAGAATATTTTCAAAAATTGCGTAAAAGCAAATTTGGTTATTATTCATGTAGGAAAGCGCCGATGTTATATCATCCTGTGTTAAGATGGCTCAAAGGAACTTTTAGGTTAAATATTAAAGATGCGAGCCAGTGCTTACGAGTTCTGAAACGGCGTCCCACGGCAACATAGGTCATAGACAATAAAAACACAACTTCATAAAGCAGCTTTGTGGCGTGAAAAAGTGAAACATAAGCGGGCATTCTAAGCAATTTTATAAACGTCTGAACCTTTTTGATTTATTTTTTCTTTTTAGCTAAGTGCTGTATTTCACTCAAACTTAATGTATTTTCTTTGATTTCTTTCCGCAAATTCTTCCTCTTACACGGAGCATACTTTGTTCGCAGGCTTGCTAAATTGTTCCTGCAAAGTACTTTTTTTTTGCATTGCCGTCTTGGCTTATTGTCTGAGCACGAAAGTTTAAGGTACGTTCATACTCCAACGTAACGTCGACGGGCATGGCGTAGCACAGCACGCACAAATACTGATTGGTCAGAAATATCGAGTTTCTTGTTGCCGGCCAATGAAAGGCGCGCGTTCAGCGCTACGCCGCGCTCACTGCGCTCAACGTCGGAGTATAAACAGCCCTTTACAGTCAGTTTACAATTCGCCGAGAGACTGAGGGACAGCAGAAAATAAAGAGCGCGCGAGGACGCCAAAACGCCAAGCTCTGGTAGAAATGACTAGTGGATATACCTAAAGCTAGCTGTCTTTGTCTCCGCTACACTCGTCAAACACGTTCGAATGCGAAAGCAATCCAATGGACGCCGACGTTCGGCGGTCGAACGCGTTTGACAAGTGCAGTGGAGACAAAGGCAGGCATAGCTTTAGGTCTACACACTAATCATTCCAGTCGGAGCTCGGCGTTCTCGTCTCCTCCTCTCCCTCAGTTGCTCGACATATAGTCACGGCAAGCTTACGAATTGAAATGCGTGGCTCATTACCGTCAGGTTTCTTGCGCTGTGATTCCTTGTTGGACGCTCATATCGACAGATGTCGCAGCCTCATTGGCTGCCGAGCAATACTAATAAATTCCTCTGCATTCGTTACGCCCTGCGTTTCTTAACTTGTCAGTGACTGTAATGTGTGCACTCACCGACATGGCTACATGAAAACTGCCCGGCAGCGTATTTGTAGGCGGTCGGCGATATGCGCATGGCAACGCCGCTCGTGCCGCATTGGCTGCTCTTCGAAGACGACGCTTTGTCGTAACACGTAGCAGAGCGCGGTTGCTGCGCCGGCAGCCAGGCGTTGCGCGTGTATCACTGGGGCGCGTTTTAACCAAACCCCTCCGTTCACCTTCGCGGCGACGTTGCGCGTGAATGAGCCGCCGCAGACTTTCGCCGCGAAGCTGCGTTAACGAGAGGAGGAAGGGGGGTAGGGAGAGAGGAGGTAAGATACCCGATTATATACCACTTATATATCCGATTGGCTGCCCGAGGGGCAGCCAATCCGGCGCGGGCGGCGGCACCATGCCGCGTATCACCCACCGCTTACAAATACGCGGCCCGGCAGTATTACAGGCGACCCAATCATTGATCCCGGACAATTTTTATCAGATAAGCCAGTAAGAAAGACCAACCCGAGTGTTCACCGCACCGCCATGCGCACAGAACACTAATCATTATCCCTTACTAGAATCGACAGTTGGGCTTGTTGGTATACCCTCATTATAAAAATCATGGTATGATTTTTATCGTTGTCCTTTGGTTTTTCGCGCTGTTTTTTTTTTTTCATTATTATCCCTGCTTACTTTGTCTACCCAATGAGAATGGCGAGCGCTATCAGGGCTCCATAGACATTACATCTTGGCCCCGCCTTTAGCCACTTCGACCGCTTGCAAAGCGTCGTGCTTGATGCCTCAGCGCAGACTTTATTTTGAGGTCTAAACAGACAATCCGCCTCATCATTCGCTGAGCTGGCTTAAACATTATATCAATATAGACTATGTAGTCAGTTTTAAGAAGAAAAACATAAGAAGCTCATGTTTTTGAAGAAAAAAAAATAACTTGCGTTTTTGGAGGAAAGTTTACCACTCGTCACGCGGAGAATGGCAATCAGCAAACGAACTATGAATTTCAGATGCTTAAATTTGCACTCTCATTTGGTAAATAATGTTTTATATTAATAACGAAGATTTTGAGTAGGGTATAAGTTTTAAAGATTTTCGCTTGCATTTTTAGAGGAGATTTCTTTTTTTTTATTTGTATTCGATAGGTTAAAATTCTTAGTCATGTGAGTTTCAATTGTTGGATTTTGTTTGTGTATATTGTTTTTAATTTCCTACACCGTTGCCGTTGCTTACTGTAGAAAACTAAGAAACAGTCAGGCCGCACATTGCAGCTTTTTTCACTCGGGTTTTTTCTCAAAACATAAAAACAAAAATATACAAACATTCGAGCCACAAATTTCAGAATATCGGTTATAGCACCGTCTGCCTGAAGTTGCAGGCTTAGTTAGTCTCTGAGTTAATAGAACTCGAAGATGAGAATAAAGATAACCCATCCTTATTTTCATTGATTACAATGGTGGGCCATCATAATCGATGGAACTAAAGATGTATTATTATTATTATATTGACTTGAAGAGCAACTTAGCCTGCAACTTTAGAGCAGACGGTGTTATAACCAATATTCTAAAATTTGTGGCTCGACATTTGTATATATTTATTTTAATGTTTTGAAAATAGATACTGAAAACACAAAAAGTACTTTCATGAGAAAAGAAAAAAAAGAAACAAAGTTTGGTGCTCTAAGTTCATGGCGAGACAATTCACGCGCAGGCGATTCTAATTGTTCGACAATCTAACTAAGAATAACGCAAATATTGATTATCGACTCAAGATTACTTTGCCGATCATGTTCACTTCGTAGCCCAAATCTTTGAAATGCTGCGGCAGGATCTTCTTTTCCAGCGGTAGGCCCCACGGGGCAGCGTCCAGAATAACGCTAGACTGCGTGCCTAAAACAAAAAAAAAAGAAACTGATTGATTTTACAGAACTGTGCAGAGCTCAACCATTTGTTTTTTTGCGTATTTTTCTGCCTAACAAATACGTCACTAATGATATGAGGTCACAGGTGCACAGGAACAATTATCTTACGCGTAGAAAACGTTGTAAGAAAAGCTGAAGGTAGTTAAAATGTTCTTATGAATAAATTATAGACGTTGAGAGAAATCTGAATAGCAGCAGGGACTTCAGTAGATAGCGAAGGTTTGGGAAAAGTTTCTAGAGGGAGGGGAATTGATTAAACATGAGGAAGATACATCGAAAGCCTGGAGCTGTCCCCGGCCACGGAGAGCCTGCTCGCCCAAGGACCTAACTTTGTCCCGCCCGTAGACAGCTCCACATTCGACAAACTGGCGTCGGTGTACGAAATCACCGCCAAGATCCCGGGGGATCACCGTCAACACCTAGTCACTGCGGGAACAAGGGCTGTATGCTTCCATGATGGGAGCAGGAGTACCAAAGACGCCAGTCATCTACGCCAGTCATCAAAGAACTTCAGGCCGGTGAGCTGAGATTACTTCAAGCTGACAAAACGGGTCAGTTCGTCATCCTGAACAAACAACAAATGCAACACAAATCCGACGAGGCCCTGAAAAAGAACCTTATCGGCCTCAAAACGCGGCCTTCCGGGTCTCTTAGGTTCAAAGTGAACGTACTCTGCGACTCATTTATCCTCCCTTCTTTAAAAAGTGCCGTTCTTGCCCCAGCGAAGCAATACCTCTTCATTTTCTTTTTCCGCTTAAACGCACAAACCAGGCGTGCCTTTCCGCAGCGTTGTATCCGAGATGGGGTGTGCAGAGGTCCTTGGCGACGTTTCTAAAGAAACACCACCGCGCATTAGAGATCCCCAAAACTTTCAGACTAAGAAATTCGGAAGACCTCCTTCCCGTGTTGCACGCCGGCACTGAAGCTGTACGAGCGTTCTCTCTGGATGTTGTAGATGTCTACTATTGCCTAAACGTGAAGACTCTTTTTGGTTTCATTTTTGACGCCCTCCACCACACAGGTGTCATAGACTTTCAAAATTCACATGGTATCTCGCTGTCCTCATTTCTCGAATTGACACAACTGTATCTCCAATCGATGCTTGTTGAATATATGGGTAAAGTGTTCTTACAAAAAGCCGGCGTTTGAATCGGGTCTTGCTTGTCTCCCGCCCTCAGCGAAATGTTCTTGTTTTATGTTGACTCCAAAGTTCAGTCGGACCTTCAGCGAGATTTTCCCGATGCGAAGGTTTTCCGTTATGTTGACGATTATCTAATCCTACACTCTACCATCTCCGACTCCGCAGCCATAAAGAGCGTGTTCTAGAGGAACTCTCATGGGCTCACGTTCACCAAAGAGACCCTCTCCCCTGAGGGCTTACAGTTACTCAATCTCAGGTTGGTCCCGACTAGCAAAGGCATCTGCTGGACTTACCAGCAGAGGTCCTCTAAGCCCGTTCTTTCTACTTAACAGGTTACAATCGAGGAATGTAAAAAAGGAAATCGCCCGAAGCCTAATTGCGTCTGCCAAAGCTATATCCTGTCGGCACCTTTCCTCCCCTATCCAAGCAGATTAGCCGCCTAATCAAGGCAGGATACCCGAGAGGCCTGATTGAGACAACAATCAAAAGACTTGTCGCGGGGTACAGGTCCAAACCCCTCCCTCCTAAGTCACGCTTCGCATGCATATCCTGCATACATAACCGTTCACATCGCCTGAAAACCATCGCGCTCGGCTTCAACACCAAAGTAGTATCTCCGTGCAAGTTTAACTTAGCTTCTCTTTGAAGAAAAATAACAACCCCAGGCTAGCGCCCCCTTGCCAGGAGACTCACAAGACCGATTAAGTAACCTGTTGTAAAGAGTGTGTTTATTCAATTCCCACGTCCTGCGGTGATAAATACATCGAACAGACGGGCCGATGCCTAAAGGATCGGGTGAGGAAACACGCGAACGAGGTCAAGAAAGCAGCCTCTGACGCTTAGAAGATAAGTTACCACCCGATTGCAAAACATACCTCTGAGTGCAGCAAACCCTGTTCGGCCGACCTTCCTTTGACCACCAAAATAGACTACTTCCATAAAGCCCTGCATGCAACACGGCGCGCGTTGCACTCTGGGAACTAGTTGGCCAGGGAGGAGAGTGGCATGGTTTCGGTTTCGATCGACACGTCGACAAGAGATTATACACAGAGCGTGGACTATTAACGGCCGTTATCTCGTGTTTTCTGGTCCCGAGAGCGTCATTTGTGGTCTCTAAACTAACCTAAATGGCCAGACATCGAAGCTTTAACACAAGCCCGAGACGTATAACTTGTCTTAACACATGCTTGTTTATTTTTGTACTCGAGCCTTTTTGTTAGCGTTTCGAGGTATGTGGACGAGCCAGTGCTGCAAATCTCGACGCTGCGAAGCTCGGGGATCTTGCTTGTGTACGAATCAACAAGCTGTAGCAATCAATAAGTATGCCTACATCGAGCTCGCGCCTTGACATTAGTGTTATTGATGATTGATCGAGAAGTTTGTTTGTTTCGTGCGTCCATAGACGAAATATAACTTTTTGCCATTACTGTTTTTCTGAATACACCCGAGTACGCGAGGTAAAACTCGGAGGCGCCATTGAAAAGCTCCATTTGAACCCATTTCTCATCTCTTATCTGTACTGCCCCGCAGCACTGCACGTGAATTCCCCACCCGCTTGCATTCCACTAATATTCAACATCGCGTATGCGCATAAAGTTATCCTGCAATGATATAGGCACATTCGCACGTACAAATCGTTTTAAGAAAGCAAAAGTCGAGCAGTTGTGGGAAGAATGTCGCACCGTTCGCCGGAAGTGCGCCGGACGGGCATGAACCCCTATGCGGTGCGCGAAACGAACGAAATTATTCAAAGCGCATTTGACGGTTGCTAATGGCCTTAATATTTGTTATTTGTTTGCTTTCTTCCTGACTGAGTATGCCGAGATAATTTCAGACACACCGTTCAGGCACAGATCTTGGGCGTCAGTAAAAGCTCGTTCAAAAATGCTTAGCGAGGAGTAGGGGACGCTTGTTAGGGCCTCCGTCGCAGCTAGCCGTTCTCGGCGTTTGCGAAAACTTAATCTATCAGCATCAAATTTGAGTGTGAGATATGTGATAGCACGAGGACGACATCATAGTAACTTTTGTGCAGTAGTGAGGTCGAATTTATTGCGTTTTATTAAAAGTTCATGCGCTAATGCTGGGTTCAACTTTGACACTCCTGTGAGGACGCGGCTTGCTTTTCGCCCAATGAAGCAACAAGAAGCGTACGTTTGGCAAAGAAAATACGTGTAGGTCTCAAGGTGACCAAATTTCAGTTGTAATTCACTAGTACTAGACGAGATTACTGACAGTGAGCTCAAAAATGCACTCGTGGGGTGAGGTGACTAAGCCACGTCTTACTACGTTTGCATACGCACGCACAATATCCGGTGTTTCGAGACCCAAGGAAAGTGCCCTGATCTTCGTTTTGTATCGCTCGAGAGTGAGTGTAGTGCACATTCGTAAAAAAGTCAGATAATCGAAAACGCAAGCAGCGCGTTCGGTCGCGGCGTGATAGCATGAGATGAAGCTGCTCAGTCGAAACCGAAACTGAGTGGCCAACTAGTTCCCAAAGTGCACTGCGTGGCATTCCGTCACGATGGGGCGCGTCGGTTTTGGGAGAACTTAGAAGTCCATTGGAGGGCACGCCTTAAGATACGGACGAGAGATTTTGGAGGCCTTCACCATTCACCACAATCAAAACAACTTCGGGTCCCCCTCCATAGGTTTATCGAGGAGGGAGATAAACGTCTTGAGGCCAGAGCTGACGTCCCACGTTTCCGCGACTCTAAGTGATTAGGTGTCACCCTTACGGGATCGTCCTTCCCGTCTTGCTTCTACCCCTCTCCCATTGGCTTTCCCCCTTCCACTGTGGCGTCTTTCACCCTCCCCTCCTTCATTAATATATGCAAACTTTGGGTCGATAAATGTTGTTTTTAGTTAGAAGTCATTGGTTGTCCGTCCCCTTTCTATGTACCTTCCTCGTGTTTAATTACTGTTTCCAACACGCTCGTTTCGTACTTAATGAGGGGAAGTGTTTTTTTTAATTTTTATGTTTAACAGAGTATATGTTGTTGCTCTGATTTCTCTCAATGTTTAAGAGAAGTTGGCAGGCAGGTGCTATTGTTAGGCAGTATCTGATTGTTCCGAAATACGGAAGCGCACTCTCAGAGCCCCCCGCATTTATAAGACTCGGTGCTGCAGTTGGGACAGCAATCAGTTGTTTTCCTTTAATTAGGCTAGGCCAATGTAAAGTGCTAGCAGCCCATTACGCCGCCAGTGCTCATGCCGTCTCGGTGGCAAAACAAACTCTATCTTCTTTTTCTCAAAGCACGAGGTTCATATTTGGCTCAATTGAATAAACGGAGTACAATAATTCTTTTACGGGGTGCACTGTGGAGCAACTCAAGGATTTCTTATAGTGTTGTACGTGAAGCTTTGTTTCATGACTTGCTTCACTGCGCTGAGGCGACACAACAAACACATGACTGAACTAATCGCAACACACATAAGCGATCCCATCCTTTTCCATGGCACCAAAAAAACGTTTTGACCTTATATTAAGGCCGGAATCCCGTGCTTACAAAGGGAAGGTAATATTTGTACCTGTGTGAATTGGATATAACCCAGTCATCAGGGCAGCTCTGGATGGAGTGCAGAGCGGCGTCACGTAATAGTTGTTGAGTATGACACCATCTCCCGCCAGGACATCGATATTTGGCGTTGGTACTTGGGTGGAACCGTGAAAACTAACGTCTCCCCATCCCTGAGGGTAAACACAATAAATTATTCAGACTTAATCCCACGACTCATGACACATCCTACTGAAAAATATATTTTACCGGAAAAAGATTTCCAGTAAAATATTGATTTTACTGGATTATGGGCCTCTTCTCACTTCCAGTATAGCCGGAATTTACTGAAAGTCGCTAGAATTTACAAGACTTCAGCGGATTTACCTGGATTCACCGGAGATTCCCGGAAGTCTCCGGATTTGCCGGGATTTACCAAACTTCACCAAAGGGTATCGTGTCTGTTTGTCTGTTTTGTTTTTCTGTTTTTTCGAACGTCACCGGAAGGCATTTACGAAGGAGCCTGTGGACCGTGGGCGGTGCATGCTTGCCAGATGCTGGAGGATTCGGTAACGATTAAATTGGTTAGTCCATGCAGACTTGAAAGCTCCATGTGTTTATTTCACAGGGTAGCAAACAGTGACACAAGTTGCACAACTGAAACTATTACATTCCTTGCATAGTATATTAAAAATAAATATCCCATAATATTCAATTTAGTGCTGCCTGTGATGGCAGTTCTCTAAACACTTTGAGCGACTGAAAGTATAAAAAAAACTAGGCAGGTATAAATAAAACAACGCTTTTAGTACTAGGAAAATGAAGTGTATGAGGACAGAAAGTCTGCAGCTGGTTGTTTTAAAAAAGATACAAGCCACTTCACAAGGTTAGGTAAATGTGTTCCACAGGCATTTTTTAACAGTGATAATAAAAAATTTAGTCCACCAGCATAACTGGCCCAGAAATCAAGAAAACCATTGAACATTAAGAGTGTCTTCATTGGCTTTCCAAGGTAGGCATAACATAATGAATAGATCAGTAAAAAATAGATTTGCCAGCAACACTGACCGACAAACCCAGCAGAACATTGCTCATTAAAAGTGACTGCCACAAGGTTTCTGTGGTAGGGATGATATAATTTATAAATAATTAGAAAGGACACCTGCCAGCACAACTGGCTCAGGAACACTGAAACACGCGGAACATTAAAAGTGGCTGCCACTGGCTTTCTGTGGTAGGCATGACATGATGAATAAAATACATACAAAAAAAATACCATCCACCAGCACAACCGGCGCACAAGCGGAGAAACAAATTGCACATTAACAATGAGTGTCACTGGCTTTCTGAGGTAGGCATGGCATCATAAATAACAGATTTAAAATAATGGCATCGACCAGCACAACTGGCTCACAAGCACTAAAACAATTACTCATTAAAAGTGACTGCCACTGGTTTTGTGAGGTAGACATGACATAATAAATAATAAATTTGAAATAACGAAATCCACCAGCACAACTGGCTCACAACCACTAAAAAACATTGCACATTAAAAGTGACTGCCACTTGCTTTCTGAGGTAGCCATGACATAATAAATAATAGATCTAAAATAAGGGCATCCACCAGCACAACTGGCTCACAAGCACTAAAAGACATTGCACATTAAAAGTGACTGCCACTGGCTTTCTAAGGTAGGCATGACATAATAAATAATAGATTTAAAATAATGGAATCCACCAGCACAACTGGCTCACAAGCACTAAAAGACATTGCAAATTAAAAGTGACTGCCACTGCCTTTCTGAGGTAGGCATGACATAATAAATAATAAATTTAAAATAATGGCATCCACCAGCACAATTGTCTTACGAGGACTAAAAGACATTGCACATTAAAAGTGACTGCCACTTGCTTTCTGAGTTAGGCTCCACCCGAGAGGTCTCGTACCGACTCTGACACAGACACCTATGCCTGTCGCAACAAGCATGTTGCCGGCGATCGCTGCCCACCTTTCTGGATCTTCAAAACAGTTCGCTGTGCGCAGCTCTTGCAGGATTCGCAACGTTGTCACAGTCGCCCTTTCTAGAGCGGTTACGGTTCGCCCGCCGGCCCTCAACAACGACTGTGAGAAACATTTTCTTCCTAAGGCAGGTCAGCCCGAAATATTTTTTTCCAAAAGCTAAAAATTAATTTTTTTCAAAAAAAAAGAAACAATTTTGGTAAGTAATTAATTCTAAACGTTCACCAGTATTGCCAAGCGTTTCTTTTGATGGCGGGTCTTTTTTGGGCGCACGCCAATTGGCCGCTGGGTTTAACACCTTTTTTAGCAGTGTCTTCATTGAGAAGGATGACTTTCCTCAGCCAGTCGCTTTGCCACCTCATGCTGAATGTATTGTGCAGGACATTCTTATCGCCAGTCACGGGGTCGAGTGTAACATTGATCGTTTGAGCGCTAATTCCAGCCCGGGCCCGTGATGGAATATCAACCAAACTCTTTAAATTAACCAAACACGTATCTGGTGTTCTACTGGGATAACTGGAAGGAAGCGCCGAAAGACAGGGACAAAAGAAGTAGGTAACGACGACACGTGGCGCACTCGCAACTGAAGGTTTATTGGAAAATACAAAGACTTAAATATTATGACAAACCACTTCATTTCCTGCCACCCCACTCTCTCTCTCTCTGAAAATAGAATCTCCTTATCTAACAATGCCACAGACGGCTCGCTGACGCACTTATCAACGCCCCTTGTTTTGATAATGAATGCTTCATGAACTTTGTGGAAGGCCTCTAAACTTTCTCTTCAATCCATCTGCTACATCAGCAAGTGTTTTTCCCGGGAAACCCTCCCCTATGAGCCTATGAGCCCCGCTCTAAGAAAAGGGTGCTACGGTACGACTCTGTCCATTCTAAACTAATAAAAAAAGGTATCACCGCGTCCTGCCTTGGAGCAGCGTTGAAGATGTCATGTGAACATGAAATGGGCAGGAGCTTCCTGTTGCAGGTTGATCGCTTGTTAGCTGAGGGTTTCCAGGGAAAAACACTTGCTGATGTAGCAGATGGATTGAAGAGAAAGTTTAGAGGCGTTCCAGAAAAAGCTCATGAACGACCAAAAGGTAGACCAGCAATCATACCCTACCTTCATGCCGTCTCCTACAACCTGAAAAAGGTTGCGGGGCGCTTCAACGTACCGGTTGTTTTCACGGCCCCTAGCAAACTTTCGTCTTTGTGCAAGCGAATTAATTACCCACACAGGGACAGAGAAGAACGCACAAAAAAACACAGAAATAAGTTCTTGGAGTGTTCATCCTGTGTCGTTTACGACATTCCATTACCATGTGGGCGTTCCTACGTAGGAACATCAATGAACGTGCAAGAGAACATGCATCAGCTGTCAAACAGACGCCGTCTGGGCATCTGGCCGTACATTGCGCTAGATGCCCGTGCACACCACTGTTTACTAACACAGCCATCCTGGGACGACACAGCGATAAAACCACAAGGGAAGTTCACGAAGCATTCATTATCAAAACAATGGGCGTTGATAAGTGCGTCAGCGAGCCGTCTGTGGCATTGTTAGATAAGGAGATTCTATTTTTAGAGAGAGAGTGGGGTGGCAGGAAATGAAGTGGTTTGTCATAGTATTTAAGTCTTTGTATTTTCAAATAAACCTTCAGTTGCGAGTGCGCCACGTGTCGTCGTTACCTACTTCTTTTGTCCCCGCCTTTCGGCGCTTCCTTCCAGTCATGAACAACCAACTAGTCCAACTTAACATTCTACTGGGTAGGCTGTTTCAACGATTCCTCTCCTCTAGCGAAATACCTGACGACTGGAACTTGCCCACGTCATCCCCATTTTCAAGTACGGTGATAAAAATTATTTCAACAACTACAGGCCTATTTCGCTAACCTGCGTGGCATGCAAACTCAGAACATATACTTTCATCCCAGATTATGACTAATCGATCCAGTAACAGAATATCTTTCCGAACCAGCATGGCTTCCAACGCAAGCATTCTTGTGAAACCCAGCTGTTTGGATTAAGGGGGGACACTACCCAAAAAAGTGAATTTTTGAACCACTTGTCTGACTTAAATGACATTTACAGGGCTTGTTTCTGTTCATGTTGAGAACATTTCTGCCAAATTTTGTTAACCTGGGTGAAGTACGAAAAATATTGCAAATGTTCAAAGATGAAAGTGGGCGTATCTGTGTAGGAAAACTATCGGTTAATAAATTTGTCGTTTTTATGTGTTATATTGCTTTAGGACAGTTCAAGGCAGATACCTATGGAGCTATATTTCTATATTATACCATCTTTCATGACAAAAAAAAAACACATAAACACAAATACTGTTTTTTAGATTTCCATCCTTTGTTCAAAATTTTAGTTCTTCAGCCAGAAAAATGACAAAAATAAACAATACAAGCTCATAGTTATCTTCCCCTTAAAATTTCACCCCAGAAAAACTCAGAAAAATTAATCCAAGTCATGTAATAACAAAACGATAGTTTTCCTAAAGTGAAATTTGTGCCAAAAAGTGGAATGGAGAAAAATGCGTTCAAAGTGCTCCAACCTCCACCTTCTCTTTAGGAATGGTGGACCAAAAATAATTTATAAGAAATAAACTATGCAGTGTAAACTAACGAAACTTTCTGGGAATACTCTTTAGATGTTGGTGGATGTAAATATGACATTTTTCAAAATCAACTTTTTTTTGCAGAAATTGTTTTTTCTGGGTAGTGTCCCCCCTTAATTCATGACCTCCATCTTTCCGTTTATTCCTCACGTCCCGTTGATGCTGTGTTTATTGATTTCGCAAAAGCTTTTGACTGGCTCCCCGACAACAGATTGATATAAAAATTGGGTACCATTAATATAAACGAATTAGTTTTTGAATAGATAGCAAGTTTTTTTTTTTTTTTTTATCAAATCGGTCTCAATCTGTCGTGATTAATAAACATGTCTCCTCTTCCACACCGGTAAAGTTTGGAGTCCCACAAGGTTCAGTTCTTGGACCGGTATTGCTCCTTCTCTACATAAATGACCGAATTCCCGCTAACACTCAGCCAACCATACGCCTTTCGCGGATTATTGCCTCATTCACCGCCCCATATCCCCTCCTCTAGATGTGTGCGTACTCCAGCGCGACCTTTAAATAATCAGCCAATGGTGTATCACTTGGTTGATGCAAATCAACATTAAGAAAACAAAGTCTCTAACTTTCAACACCAAATTAAATGTTGATCGCCACGAGAACGCAATCGGAGAAAACAAGATTGAAGATGTCACATCAATCAAATATCTCGGAGTCTACCTTTCAGCTAACCTATCATGGAACCTTCATACTGAGCATATAATTAGCAAAGCGTCCAAAACTCTAGGATTTTTTAAACGTCCATTGTACCAAAATAAAGCAACTAAACATCTCTCTCGTAAGATCAAAGTTGGAGTACGCCTTCATCATTTGACACCCTCATCAGATGTATCTAATCAATAATATTGAGAAACTTCGAGATAAAGCTGCAAGGTTCATAGCTAAGGATTACTAAAATCAAGCACTCAAACATTGTTTCCGCTAAGCGCATTTGTGATTTAAATCTTAATACGTAAATTGTACTCGCAGTTTCTCAGAACTTTATGTTTTATTCGGTCAGTGTTATCTTCGGACATTTGCGCTTTCTACCAATAACGTGTCATTTAGTTTTAAGTGCACTTCTTCACGATGCATTCACAGCTACTGCGCGAATCGGTCATTTTGTGCGTAAACTGTGAGAAGCAGCATATGTGAGTAGTGATGATGAGTACTTGAGGTTGAAAAAACTAAGCCAAAACAGTAGGCAACAAACGAATTCTCAGTGTTTGTCGCAAACGTCCTAAATACACCCATACCAGCTCACCTGCCATATGACCCTCTCTGAATTTTAGAGCATGATGTTGTGCAGACGATGAGCTTCGAACATCGATCATATTGTTTCCTATAATCAGGTAAAGCAATAATACTTTTCATTACGTCTGCTGTTTTTTGTCACTAAGAACATAAGAAACGCAAGGTGTGGTTTAATGTGTTCGCGCTTCTTCCATCGACATTAGTTATTCTGTTTTCTAATCGGCTAACGGCGTAGCCTTGTTGGCTGAGAAGCGACGATAGTGTTGAAGACTTCTAAGTAATATCATCGAACTTTCTTAAACAATCTGTTTTTTTTTTTTTTACAGACGATAAAAATTCTGGCCGATCAAGCCGGCGCCATCTTGCGTCTCCTCCCTCTCTGTGGTTGCCAACCGAGGATTAGTTCTCCACCGCACCTGACAGTATACTCGACGGGTCGCTAACAATAGTATGCTCTGGACAAAGCACAGCCTGAGTTTCTTAGGCTGTCCCTGACACTTATAGAGCACCGCGAAAAGGTAGACACACGAAGTTGGCTCATAAGCATATGGGCTAGGTGATCTTGAGCCCTCGTTGTCTTCTAAAGTGCACAAGTGGTTGACAGTACATTGACACTATGAGCGCGGTCTGAACCCAGCGCCAAACAGGTCATGAAATGCAAACTTATATCCGATTTATTTGAAACTTTTTTAACGGATTTGAACCTATCAATGTGATCTTTCACTCCAGATACTGCCGCACCGCTCGTTTTTCTGGCCACTATAATTGCTTTAGACTTAAATCAGAAGGTCCTGTCACCAAAAAGCTTAGATTTGTCAAATTGTGTTCTCTGACGTCGCACGACAAGCAGGCGGCTTTAAAATTCTGAGACGCCAGGCTGTAGCGCAAACGTGGTACGTTTAACATGTGTCAATTGACCGATCTCACCAGCCAGTTTGACTACGCTACCGCTGCCGCAACGCATCGAGGGAACTTTAGTCTTTCTGCAAGTGCGAAAACGTCGCTGGAGCTCTTTGGGTGTAGAGCACGAGACGGCACGAGCCCTCGCATGCACGCGTCCGTCTGCCTCCTGTAAACTAAGGTTATGGCGGCGTCACGCATGCGCCGAACGCTTATTGAGATCGATCTATTGATGCAATCTCATTCAGGGAGTATCCCTTGTCCGCCTGCAGCAACTCTTTAGTGAGGATTCGAACATTCGGGTTCATCCTAACTCGGGCGTGAATACTGAGAGAGGCTATAAAATTTCCTATCGAGTAACAACAAAAAAAGGAATTAGCTGTGCGACGAAAATAAGGAATATGCATGGGCCTCTACTACAACACGATGGCGTGAGGAGAACCCTTGTGGTTGACTTCTTGTATCAGAAAGGAAAAAGAAAAGATATTTCGTATATTTAAAATATACAAAATAAAAATAAACCTTACCAAATCATCGACCAAGATCATGACTATATGGGGTTGCTTCGCATGGCACTGTGAGACGGCCGTCAGAAGCAATAAAACAACCAATATCATCCTGCAAAAAAAAAAAAAAAGAACCGACCACAATTGAGATAAATTACTTTTCACGCCAAGCGCACCTTATGAAACTGCGATGGAAATGTTTCTCCTTATATTCGCGTACAATAGAAAAGAGGACACATATGCAACTGGATTACCCATATATTCTAGGTCATGTGACGGCGCTATATGCGGCGATAATCAGAAGGATGACGGTAGTTTCGAAGTCAAACTACGCGGCATGTGTTTTTTTATCGCAGACGTCCTATAAGTGCACTCTCCATTATAAACCAACGACACCAATGGCTGGTCTTTACCGAATCAGTTCAACCCACCAGGAGCGTAATCTTTATTGTGCTCCAGTAACCATACAGACACGGTGTGGACGGTCTTTCAACTCTGAAACGGATTCATCGTTGCCGCGCTCTACCGCCCACTCTTCTGATTGGCTAGACGAATTTAAGGGAGACCAACCGTTGGGTGTTCCGGTTCTATCGCGGTAAACTATTTAATTGGTCCCGCAATTATTCGCAGTGCGCATGCACCGTTAAGTTTCCCAGTATTATTGCGAAATAAGAGTAATCCTCGAGCCGTATAAAGGTAACGCTTTCTTTTCACTCACCCCACTCGGAACATGGCCAGGCAAATCTGCGGTGGATTTGTTCGAAACCAAACTGCACTCCAGCGCTCCAAAGCGATGACCTGTTTATCCACTGGCTCGTAAGCTAAACTTGTACCGGCCATTTATTTGCACGCTCTCGCCAGTTACACGCATCCCTTCCACGCTATCGGATATTATAGTTGCTAGGGGTACTGACACCACGTGTCTTCGGCTGCCACCATCTGGGGGAAAGAGAAAAGGGGGCGTTACTCGGTTCGAGCACACATCAATGATCGACGAGGGGGGAGGAAGTAAATGAGCGGGTGTAACTCTTTTATATTTTGCTTACTTAATCTCGCACCTTATTGCGGTGGTTTTGTGGCGCAAACCTATTTTTTTGTATGTGCATCGGGTTTCTGGTAGTGCTCCTGTAGCTACATAGTATTGCACCTAATATACAAAATTAAAACCCTGCTTGTTTAGGAAAAAGGTTTATTGTTTTCGTAGTTGTACGTATCAAGCACTAGCTGCATTCGACATTGTTTTACTCGATGTCACAAGATTTGGCCCATCGAACTCTATTCTTCTCATTCAACCCTCTCAAGGGAGATAGCGGCTGGATAACAGTTAAGTCCGGTTCCCACATGCCGTGGGGCCCTGATACAGCGCTGTTTACGTGTCTTCAGCCACTTATCGTCTGCCATGAGGAACAGTTTTGACGGTGCGATACAAATCTTATGAACGCTCCCGACAACACGCCCTTAGCCCCAATACAGTGCTGTGCTATTGGCGACGTGAGCGATCGAAAGCATTGCTGTGGTCGGCCCAAAACAATTGGCCGAATGCTATGACGTCAGCAAAGAATGTCTCATTGACGGAAATAAGAGGAATGTTAAAACTTCAATTTTGACTGGTGTTGGCAGTGTTGTTTTGAGAGCGCAATGATTTCAGGCTTCCACCATGCCTATTACAAACACATCGAACTTGTTGTTCACAAGGTAACGACGTCACGAAAGGTAACCGAACGAGGGCGCCACCGAAACATCTCGCCGCTAATTAGGCAGAACATCGAACTATAGCGGGCACTTTATTGAGCTTGTTGTCCCTAAAGCCACTCTATATGGCAGCGTAGCTGCCAGAGTAGCGACACGACGCAAAATTATCTAGATGCACGACGTGGAAAGCCCCGATAGTGACCTCCATTTTGGGCCTGGGAGGTTGCCATGGTAACCATGCTGCTAGCGACGCCAGGAGGCAAGTTTTTACTAGTTGATATCTCCATTCGTCCATTGAAAAGTGGTAAAAGACGCTTGGCATGGCGGTACGGCACGGGCCTTTGGAGAAACGGTGTCTGTTTCTTCTGTGAAGTGAGACGATTTGCAGCCCGGGGACTGTCGGGCGACAAGAGCTGCTAAGTATCGTAGGTGCACGGACAAGGCGAGTGGTTTTCCGCGCCGCCGGGATGGCGGCCGCTTGGTGGGACGTAAACACCGTCCTTGTACTTTCGCATTTCGCTCCTATGAAACAAAATCCGAAAACGCCGACCACGACCGGACGATTGCCTCGGGACATGACTGTTGCTCGACTGCCCCATAGTAAGCGAATGTATGCTTAGCATCATACTTGTTCAAGACCCAATCATTCATTCAAGATGAGATTATCTCACCGACTGGCGAGGAGCGACGTCGACGACGGTCTCACCCTCGTTTGGGCGATGAACAGTCGACAAGGTTAAATCAAGAAGGACAGCATGGTAGTCTCCAGAGGATTGTTAACGCCATCAAAAGAGACGGACGCGGGATATGAGGTGTTTTTGCCGACAGGCCAAGTGGTCGTCCGGAAGTTTACCGGCATGCAAAATGCCCATATTTTTATCTGGTGCAGCACACATATCCTTGTTAAAGGGACCATGAAATGATTTTTTAACTTCTTCTTTTTTAGCTGTAATCCTCAACTCAAAAGCGAACTGTGAAATCACGCGATCGTAACATGTTAGGGCACCGGTGCGATGACCCCAAGCTTCCACCGTGCTTTTTAAGCACACCATAGAACTTGGCATTCGCCAGTGATGATAAGTTCCGTCAGCGCACTCATTGGCCACGAACGCGAATTCAAATCTAAATGCTGAACTCCGTGGAACGAATTATGTGACAAATAACTGGCGAACGCCGCCCGACGGCACGCTCGGTTTGCGCGCGACGTAGCAGCCACTGTGTTGATTCCACGCGCAGAGCAAAAGCCGCCGGCCAAAATTCGTCGGTTATTCGCAGCATATTCGTCCCATGGAGTTCAGCCTTTAGTCGACGAATTGATTGTTGACGAGCGCATACGTCGGAGTGACGCAGTTTTCATGTCCAATGCGTGAGCTAGGGTCGGCTGACGTCATTTTGGCCTTGGTAGGCATTGCAAAGAGGATATTTAGAACCATACACACATGATGATAACATCATAACACACTGACAATAATGAGCACAAAACGGGCCAGCCACAGAAAATAAATATTACACGTAAAAATATAATTATGCCTGTAACTTGTTAATTACAAAGACGAACACATCTCTGAGCTTCTAAGTTTATTAGTATGTGTTGATGCATTGTTATATAACAGGTCATTTGAGCAAACGCCCGCTTGTTACTTGAAAAAATAAACTAAAGCACTGCGATCAAATGCAATTCATTGCAACGAAAGCACGTTATATCAAAGTCTTCAGAACTGCCAGTTCGTAAAATCGTCGATTAGAACAAAAGATCGCAGGCGCATCCTCGCTAAAAGTTGCTGTGGTTATTTGGTGACCCAGGGCTGAAACAATTTTCCCTAGTCCCTATACGCGAGGTATACCTTTCGTTTCGATTCTCAGAAATTCAAACTATTAAGGTAGCTAGAAAAAGGCGAAGATTTTATCCTAAAAGCTATATCGTAAAATCGTTGATTGGTAAAAAATGTAAAGATCGCAGGAGCTTCCTCGCTAAGCGTTTCTGTGATTCTGCGGTTACCTGGGGCTGGAACAACTTCCCCAAGGCCCAACTTACGACTCATACATTTCGCATCGGTTCTCAGACACTCCAACGTTGAAACAAAGCCAGGGGTGTTCGAAAATTGCATGCTAAAAGTCTTATCGATCCTCGAACACATTCGGGAATCCGAGCTCCACTACGGCGATATGACTGATTTTGTCGCACAGGTGCTAATATCCAGAGCGATTTTGCACAGAAAAGATATAAAGTATCATTATTTCAGATCTTCCCGTTATACTTGCATCAGAGAGCACGAAGAAGTCCGAAATCGTCGGCAAGCAGCTGCACATCACGACTCCACAGACCGAACAAACTCGCATCCACCAGCTCTGGACGCTGCCATCTTACCGGTGACATCACGGCTCTTGCGAGGTCACGTGACGAGTAGTTACTCAATCGCTATGGGCACGGTGCCAGCTTGCCTCGTTGCTATGGTACCGCGTGTGACCAATCGCGGTGAGAGGCAGTACAGGGAAAAGCGTGGCGCTACTCTGGCAGCTACGCTGCCACATAGAGTGGATCTAGTTGTCCCTACAGCCCGACGTTTACTACTAACACAGCAAAACAAATAAATTGAACCTCGCCTATAGACGCTTTCAGCGCGCGCCAAATTGAGCCGCCATAGCCGACCTTTTCTTGTCTTACCGAGATGCCGATCCACTGAAGCGGGCGTTGACGAGTCTCCACAACGGCCGATGCAGGGGAGAAGGACGCGGTAGAATCTAAAATGGCAATGACCTGACCTACTGTGATAATGATGAAGTGGAGCGAACGGAATAAGAGGGAACAAAAACTGAAGGTCGGTTATGGCGGCGCCCATGCACAGCTGCCTGAAAGCGTCTATACTTCGTTTCACCTTATGTTGTACCGCAGCGAAGGCTATAAGCGCGAGCTCATAGCGTTGGCAGCCGCTCTTAAGTCACGAGAGCTTGTGCCGCCAAGATGTGCCCCAGAGCAAGGACCTCGCGCTTGTAGCCTTTCCTGTGGTACATCATAAGGTGAAACAGAGTATAGTACGGTCTGGGCACGAGCGCTTCGCTCTGACCAGTGCTCTGGTTGCACGAGGAGCGGCCTTCGAATTCTCACCTTTGATATCTCTGACACGGCCTCTCGATCCCCCCTGTTGGTGCGGCCTGCCGATTTTTTCCGAAAACAAAAGAGCGCGCGTAAGAGGAGAACTTCTCCCATCTGCCGTGGACGCGCTGCACATCGGCGAGTGGTCTCGTGAGCTGAAAACTATACTCCGTTTCACCTTATGTTGTACCGCAGACAAGGCTAGAAGCACGAGCTCATAGCGTTGGGAGCTACTCTTAACGCACGAGAGCTTGTGCCGCCGAGAAGGAGCTCGCGCTTGTAGCCTTTCCTGCGGTACAACACAAGTAGGGCTCCGTGTTTTCGGAGAAATCCGAAAACTCCGAAAAACACCCGCCGGTAAAATTTTGCTCAATTCGGATTTATCCGATAAACTCCGAATGTTTATGTACCAATGCCACCCCCCCCCCCCCCCCCACAAAAAAAAAGTAAAAAAAAAGTAAAATACTTTTTTTTTACAATTTGATCAGCACGGAGTCAATGGTCCTGGGAAAATGGAACCATAATTACATTTCAAATCTCAGACCATTGTCAAAAGGGGTCTTGCCGCGTGTCTCGTCGAGGTTGATTCAAGGCAACAGGACATTGTACATTCGGGTCACGACAAAAGAAGCCACTCTTTTGGTTTCCAGTTTGAGCCATGCGATTTGTGATTTAGAGAAAGGAGAAAGTGTGTTTTGTAACAGTGAAAGATATGGACCATAGAGATTGTATTAAATAGAAAAAAGGGACAGTTGAAACTCTCTATCACATCCTTAACCAATCCACCTCGTGCGGCCGCGGGCTAGATTGATGGAATAGGATGGGATGACTACGAGCTTCGTAGCGACTGCCCCTGGGAGTTTATTGACTTTACGGTATTGACGTTTATCGAAGCAACACTTGTGTACGACGTTTGTCGTGGGACAAATTAATATTGCCAATGGCAATGGCATGAACGTCAAATTCAACTGAAGAAATTTTAATAGTACAAGCGCGTTTTAATTTTTATCTGGCATACGTTCACATCCGTTTATTATTTACATATTTATTTGCAATAGGAAACACTGCGAAATTAAACTCCGAATTTCGGAGAATTGGGAATCAAACAAATATAAACTCCGATAAACTCCGAATCTTCGGCAGAAAATAAACTCCGAAAAACACCCTCCGAATTTGACGAAAAATAAACTCCGAAAACACGGAGCCCTAATCATAAGGTGAAAAAGAGTATAGAAAAGGCGCCCAACGCGCTCCTGCTTCGCGACCCAGAGAAAATATCTGCCCGTCATTGGCTTCGCCGATACCGAGGCGCTGTCGCGGTTGCAAAAGGCCGCAAAAATCGCTTGTCCCCCACCTATGCACCACTTTGCGCGGAGAAAATATCCCAGTTTTACCCTGTGCTCGCATGCGTGGTTTGTGTTTTTGATCGTTTTTTTTTGCTCGTTTCTATAGTTTCATGGCGATAACCACTGATGGATGAGAAAGAAGAGACGTAGACAGCCGCCTTTTGTCTGTCTCTGCACAGTTTTAAAGTGTGCAGATGGGTTACGGAGCAAGCGATGCCTAAAAACTGTTGCATGTCGCGTTGTAAGTCAAATGCTGCGAGAGATCCGGAACTCTGCTATCACGAGCTTCCGTCTAGAGAGAAATTTTGGGATGCCTGGTTGAAGAACATTTCGTGAGAAGGCAGCGAGAAGGGCAGCCAGTGGCAACCAAGCTCCAGGAGCGTCGTGCGCTCCCTTCATTTTAAAGGCCGACGTACACTTCGCGCTTTCCACTTTTGCCCGTCACCTCCTTTCCTATATCCTCTTCACATTTTACCTTGCCCCAACCTGGCTCCCCCTCGCAGCTTAGGAGATGGGAGCGCTATGTAAATTATCTTCCCTGCAGAAAGCCGAGGTTGTACATATAGGCATTTAAGGCGGAGGACTACAAGGTAGGGATGAAGCGGAAGGTACTGCGACCGACAGCGGTGCCGACTCAATTCCCATTGTATTCGTTGTACATGCAACCAGCAGGTTCAAAGAAACGCAGAACGCTTGCTCGTGTGCCACCTAACGCGTCCACGTCGCATGCGAGCGGTAGAAGCCGACAACGCAAAATGCAGTCCCCTGCAGAAAGAAGACGAGCTGTTGATGAGTGCGTGGCTATTGTACCTTGCCTGCAAAAAGAGTTTGAAGTGGAAGAATGTCAGACGTCATTCAATTTGACAGCTATAGGCTTCATGGAAGATGCCAAGAAAAACGCGCACCGCCTTCAAATGCAAGCCAAACGACTGAACGAGCGAATTAAAAAACTGCGACAAACCTGCGATGAATTTCAAGACAGATTTAAGCAAGGAAGGCTAATGTGTAGAACCCGCTCAACTTTGCAGGTGACGTGTCCTGAATGCAAGCTGTAACTTAAGAGAAATGAATCTCGTGACGGAGAAAATCAGTTCGTGTTTAGCCTTGACCAAAGAGGACTCAGCTATCCACGACCTGAAGCTGTCTGGCCGTGCAAGCTCGTCTGCACCTTTGTCGAGACGGCTCTACAGTTGGCAGAGATTCGTCGTTCTGGACGGATTGGCAAGGTTCTCTCGAGCGCTGAGCTTCCACACCTTATGGACTGCCCGCTGATGTGGTGTACAAACTGCAGAGACCGGTACCACAGCTAAGAACTCTGCGAGCTTTTTCTCGGGAAGCTCCTCAGACCTCTTCTGGCTAACTCGGCTGGTGACCTAAACAGCTCTCTAGAGAATATGTTGAGACTTTCGCGGAAGCCTCTTTCCCGAAAGGTATTCCGCTTGCGAACTATATGACTCCCTTGATCTGTTCCGTGAACAATGAAGTTTATATTGCAGAAGTTATGCACGAGGAATCCCTTTCTTATTGTCCCTCACAGATAAATAAAAGGCACAGCTCGAGCGTGCTCGAGCATCGGTTAAAATCAGAAATCATACGGCCTAGCTACATCCAACTATAACTCATTACAGTGGTAATAGAAACGGGGACGGGAATAAGAAAACGACAATTCGCTCATACTGCCAGCTGAATGCGGCTCTAACGCGCAGCCTGCAGCTGAGTGAGCTCCTCGCAGAAAGAATTATGTGCTTCTATTCGACACAGATTTGTCACATCATTCATGCAATCTGGCACTCGTTTCAAATGAGACTTGCCGCTTCACGAAAAACAATCTAAATAGCCACACCTAGGGTGCCTACGTGTTTCCGCCGCTCCGGAAGCGGAGCGGAAACATGTAGGCACCCTAGCCACACCGGGCCGCGCCGGGCGTACTGCGCCTCTCTCGCCGATAACGAGCGCCACGGCTGGCGCTGCGGGGCAAAGTAGAACTATCGCTCTCACCGGCGGCGCGAGACATACGGCAGGCCTCTCCCAAGGGGAGTCCCTTATCAAGCGGCCGTGTCTCTGATCAAAAGCAAACAAGAAAATTCTGTTTGTTGTCCTCACAGCTGAAGCGTGCCGCTAGTGGGGTGACTGTTCAATCTCCTTTCCAATAGCGCTACGATGTTTGCGTGAACAGGCTTTTAAAGGGATACTTCAACGAAATGTGAAATATACCTGTCGTGTTCAGAAAGAGGCTAAATATGATCCGCAGTATCCTTAAATGACAATCGCACGTTTGTATTTTGGCGCTATTGGCTGTATTGTAGACGGCCCACTCTGGCAGGGGATCGTAGAGTACCCAGCGGAGAGCACGTCACATTCGCACGTTTGTATTTTGGCGCTATTGGCTGTATTGTAAACGGCCCACTCTGGCATTGGCTCGTAGAGTACCCAGCGGAGAGCACGTCACATTCGCACGTTTGTATTTTGGCGCTATTGGATGTATTGTGAACGGCCCACTCTGGCAGGCGCTCGTAGAGTACCCAGCGGAGAGCACGTCACATTCGCACGTTTGTATTTTGGCGCTATTGGCTGTATTGTAAACGGCCCACTCTGGCAGGGGCTCGTAGAGTACCCAGCGGAGAGCACGTCACATTCGCACGTTTGTATTTTGGCGCTATTGGCTGTATTGTAAACGGCCCACTCTGGGGTACTAGGATAGGGCCAGCTTGAACTTGGGAGACGAGAAAACGTAAAAAACATAGATAGAAGAAAGAGACAGAGATAGAAATACTGCTGGACTACCAACTATGGATTTAATGCTTCTTCCTCTTCTTGAACCTTAACTGTGTGCTTCTTCTTTTCTGCTCATCCTTAGAGCGCCATACAATCCAAGGATGAAATAAAATAAAATGAAATTAAATGAAATGAGAGCCACATGCATTCCACATACAAACCCAGATTGACAAAACCGCACTCCAGCAGTGCGTGACACACATCTAATACTGTTTTTCTTTTGAGGTGAGCTTTAGCAGGATGTGGCACACCACAAGTACTGTTTTTCTTTTGTGGTGAGCTTGATGGATGGCACGCTGACGCATGTCTCTTCGTTTTCTTCGATGGCCATGGTCTCCAGCACACAGTTAAGGTTCAAGAAGAGGAAGAAGCATTAAATCCATAGTTGGTAGTCCAGCAGTATCTCTATCTCTGTCTCTTTCTTCTATCTCTGTTTTTTACGTTTTCTTGTCTCCCAAGTTCAAGCTGGCCCTATCCTAGTAATGCACCAACTAGCTCAACTCAAGCCCGTAACCACTCTGGGGGCTCGTAGAGTACCCAGCGGAGAGCACGTCACATTCGCACGTTTGTATTTTGCCGCTATTGGCTGTATTGTAAATGGCCCACTCTGGCAGGGGCTCGTAGAGTACCCAGCGGAGAGCACGTCACATTCGCACGTTTGTATTTTGGCGCTATTGGCTGTATTGTAAACGGCCCACTCTGGCAGGGGCTCGTAGAGTACCCAGCGGAGAGCACGTCACATTTGCACGTTTGTATGTTGGCGCTATTGGCTGTATTGTAAACGGCCCATTCTGGCAGGGGCTCGTAGAGTACCCAGCGGAGAGCACGTCACTTTCGCACGTTTGTATTTTGGCGCTATTGGCTGTATTGTAAACGGCCCACTCTGGCAGGGGCTCGTAGAGTACCCAGCGGAGAGCACGTCACATTCGCACGTTTGTATTTTGGCGCTATTGGCTGTATTGTAAACGGCCCACTCTGGCAGGGGCTCGTAGAGTACCCAGCGGAGAGCACGTCACATTCGGCGCAATCGTGACGTAGTCTGTCTGGGGAAGAGCAAAGCTACGGCGAGGCTGACGTCGTGAGGATGCCCTAGCCATTCCGGTCACCAAAGCGGTTGAAGCATGCCAGCCATCGGGCCACCGCAACTAACTCCAAATTTGCTTTGGTGTTAATTATGAGTGACGCGTTAATCTTCTATAATCTTGTAGGGGGAGAATAGCGACATCTGGGACACACAAAAAGGAGTCCCGTTGAAAGGGAACTTCCTTCCTCCCCTTTTTGCTTGTGCTCGAGTAGAGCTGTCGGGACGACGTCACGTTCAAAGCATGTATAGCTCTTGGCAAGACAGTTATCGTCACTACTTGTCAAGGTTCCTAGATGGGCATTACAAACGAGGCTTTAGCGACACAAACCAGGTGCTCTTTGCCAATCGTTGAACTTGTTTTAAGATTACTTTTCGTCTTTTTTTTAACAAGATATTGGTGTGTCCGATGTGATACTGCTCCTCTGAACTCGAATAGACCAAGAAATAAGCGCCGAAATTCCCTAGTAGGATCCCTTTAAAGTTCCGATCGAGATAGTAGAGAGGTTTAGTAGATCGCACACTGCGGAAAGCGGGCCGCGCGGGCGCGTGCTCAGTCCATGCTTCAAATGCAAACGAAGCTCTAGCGTACAGCGAACGAGCTATATTGGCTTATAACGATAAACCGGGGTTCCGGCCCGCACACGGAAGCAGGGGTTTCCCCAGAACTTGAAATTAGGGAGTGTGTCTAAATTTTAGGGGGTTTAGGGGGGGGGGGGGGGGCATTCAGAATAGTGGATTCATTTTAAATTAAAAGGGTGCCTTCAGTAAACCAAGGGGAGTGTACACGCCCATAAGGGGGGGGGGGGGGGGCGGGGGGGTGTAGGGAAATCACTGCACGGAAGTGTTTCCTCCTCCAAAGGCCGCTGCCATAGTGCGCAAATGTGACTACTCGTCACATCACCAAACCAAATACGTGACGTTGCAGAAAAGCTGGCAGGGCCCAGGCACTGGCTGGCCCCAGCTAGGCCGGAGCAATGGATGGAGCTTGTCGCATGCGTTGTTCGTTGTCGTTGGTCTGAGCGAGTTGATTTCAGATGCGGGCGCCGTCATATGAAGCCGATCAAAAGCGTGGTTTCTCACGTAGGTATCATCGTGGGAATATGGAGGAACGGTACGCATTTCGCTGGCGATCGACGCGGATATTGCCACGAAATAGACAATCGGCCCTGTGTTGCTTGGACCTCGGATTGATTCAGATATCGCTAGGATAAACTTTAGCGGAACGTCTTTGTGCTCTCGTTGACCATCGGAATCTTTGATGACTGTAGTGAAGGACTCGCAATGTATCTGGACACACATTTTAGCTACGGAAATGTTGTGAGCCGTGCTTGGCAATGTAAAATCGTGGTGCCGCTTTGTTCAAATGACCGAAGGCTCACTTTGGTTTTGCGGCGCACCAAAGAGCTGCTTTGAATCTGGTAGTTTGCGTGCCGTGCTAGATGATGCTGTGCTGCTTCCCTAAATCGTTCTGGCGTAGGCGTGCACTTTCATAAATCACAGATGTGCCAGTTGGCATTAAATCCGCTGGTCTGCCGCACGTTTCGTCGGAACAAAGGTTTAATCAACAATTGTTACGCAAACTGTATGGACATTTCATCGTGCGTGTTATCTACAGAGCCCACAGGTTCACGCGGTTTTCCGGCGAGTCTGCAGTGGCTCCTTACAAGCAGAGTGGTCCAACATTTAATTCAGTTCAGTTCGTCCACTGCAGTCGTCAAAACACCGAAGGAGAGAACTTATTGTACAGAATGCTACTAAAGCTATGTAGTTTTTTTATTGCTCAGGATGAACTATCTTCTGTCGTTTTTGTTATGTTGTCACGGATGCTTGGTGCAGTCCTTTATTTTATCTATCTTTACTATTTTGGAATGTTCAAAGACATGTTCGGCTGTCATCGTATGTTCAGGTAGAGGTGCTGGTTACTTTACCCTTAGCCCTCCACTCTGGTCTCCCTGACGGCTCCTCAGTCGAGTTGCCCGACAACGGTACTCGGGTGGCGGACTATCCCGCGTGGTGGTGGAGTCGAGCCGGCCATGCGTACATTGCTCGTGCCGCCTTGATAAGGATGATCAGAGGTGGCGCGCCGGCAGTCGGTGCCTGGAGTCAACCACCACCGCTGACACGTTGTTTCAATGTTAGTGTGCCTGATCGTCCCGTCCTTCTTCAATTAAATGTAGTTCCTTGTTGTCAAAATTGTGCTCCGGGTTATTCCCCCGAGTCGGGTGTGCAGCAACGCAAACCGACCACAATGGCGTCCAAGCGTTGTACGCTACCCACCAGCAGGAATTTCACGGGGCTTGGTTTTTTTTCTTGGTTAGTCTTTTCCCACTTCCAGTGTTTCCTATCGTCATTCCGTGCTCCCGTGTTACGTCCGCGCTGGTTGTACTGGCGCTCGTCTGATTGTCTCGCGACCACACTCTTTGGTAGGGCATCGAACATTCGGGTTGATTCTAACTCGGTAGTGAACATTGAGAAAGCCTATAAAATTTCTTATCGAGTAACAAAAAATAACGGGATTAGTTTTGCGACGAAAATAAGGAATGTGCATGGGTCTCTACTACAAAAGGAATGAGTGAGGCAAACCCTTGTAGTTGACATCTTGTATCAGAAAGGACAGAAAAAAAAAATATTTTCTATAATTAAGATTAAACTAAATAAAAATAAACCTTACCAAATCATCGACCAAGATCATCACTATATGGGGTTGCTTCGTGTGGCATTGTGAGACGGCCGTCAGAAGCAATACGACAATCAGTATCATTCTGCAAAAAAAACAAAAAACAAAGAACCGACCACACCTGAAAGAAATGTCTTTTTTCGTCCAGCGCACTCTATAAAACCGCGATGGGAATGTTTGATGAGGCAGAACATTCGTTTAGACCTAAAATAAAGTCTGCGCTGTAACATTACGCAATGCAAAGCGTCATGCTTGCATTGCGTAATGTCACAGCACGGACTTAATTTTAAGGTCTAAGAAGACGTTCCGCCTCATCATTCGCTGAGTTGATTTCTTAGATCACAACGATTGGCTTTTGAGTGTTTTGCGGGTAAGTAGACACGCAGAGATTTCTTAGGGAACAGCGCTCCAAAGCGATGACCTGTTTATCCACAGGCTCCTAAGCGAAACGTGTAAGGGACATTTATTTGCACGCTCTCGCCGTTTACACTCATCACTTCCACGCTATCGAATATTACAGGTGCTAGGGGGACTGACACCACGTGTCTTCGGCTGCCAACATTCGGGGGAAAGAGAGAAGGGGGCGTTACTCGGTTCAGAGCAGACCATTAGAATCCGCGAGGAGAAAGGGAGTAAAGGAGTGTCTGTACCTATTTTATACTTGGTTTACGTGATATCGCACTTTATTGTGATGGTTTTGTAGCGCAATCTTTTTTTTTTTCGCATGTGCATCGGGTTTTTGGTAGTTCTCCTGTAGCTACTTAGTCTTGAACCAAAGATACAAAATGTTTCCCTGCTTGTTTAGAAAAAAAGGTTCGTTGTCTTCGTAGTTCTACTATCGGAAAAAAATGAAATGCGAACAGAGGAGCGCGAGGCTCGCGGTGCAGGCTGCGCCGCCTGGAAGTGAGCTTAGGGACGAGGGTGCGTGGCCTACTCCGATGTGTTCATGCCCTTCGCTCTGCACTCCCCAAGCTAAAGTCCCTCGATAAAATTGACGCTTTCAAGTACCCCCAACCATAGTTGTACAAACGCGCAAGACACGCGCCACGAGCGGCTGCTCCGCCGCCATTCGCTTCCAAGGGCCGCTCATTTCAGTGCTGCGCCGCCATTTGCTTTGAAGGGCCGCTCGAGACTCAGGCCTCGTGCACCGGCGCATTTAAAGGACACATGCAAAGAAAAAAACATTTTTTTTAAACAGCTTAGATGTAAAAAGGATATCATAAAACGATTTTACAACGAAGAAAAAAAAAATTAGAGCTATATTCACGGCGCTATACGAATTTGTAGTTGGCGCCCGCGCGCGCCGCGGAAAAGTGGCCCTTATTTATCACGTGACGGGCCCATATTTGTCACGTGGTGCTCGCGCTCTTTCGGAAGCTTCCTATGGCCTCTAAAAGTAACTTATTCATCTTTGTTTGAAGTATAACAAAAAACTAACATGAATAAGTAACTTTTAGAGCCCAAAAGAAACTCCTGAAAAAGCGCAAGCAGACGCGATAGACCTGTGCGCCGGTCAGATGACGGCGGCGGCGCCCCGAACCAGACGAACTTGTGCGGCGGCGGCGACGGCGGCGTGGAGAAACGCGTTGAAGCGGCGTTCGCACAACGCTCAGCGTGCGGCGGCGGCGTGGCTACGGCTCCGGCGACGCAGGGCGGTGGCGCGCGGGCCTACCACGTGACCAGCGGCGGCTCCGGCGGGCGTTAACTACAAATTCGTATAGCGCCGTAAATATAGCTCTAAAAATTTTTTTTCTTCGTTGTAAAATCGTTTTATAATATCCTTTTTCCATCTAAGCTGTTTAAAAAAAAATGTTTTTTTTTCTTTGCTTGTGTCCTTTAAGGCTACTTGCGAGACAAACGCATACACATTGAGGGGGCTTACCCCAAGCTTCAGCATTGCGCCTCTTATACCCTTGTTACATTGGCACTCTGAACTGCAGTGACACGAAGCCACAGTTATACCTCTGCTACACGGGCACACTTAACTGCAGTTACGCTAAGCCACAGTTAGCGGCTATGCAGTCAAAGCTATGGGCGAACGTGCGCTTGAGCATCTTGAGCACCCATCGAAGCAGTGCACGCGCGCTCTTCACTTCTTATGGAATAGCTGTCCGAGAGTATTATACCCCTGTTACACGGGCACACTTAACCGCGGTTAACTCAGCTTAACTGCTGTTGCGTGGCACCACAGATACCGCACTATACTCTCGGACAGCTATTCCATAAAAAGTGAAGAGCGCGAGCGCACTGCTTTGACGGGTGCTCAAGATGGTCCAGCGCACGTTCGCCCATAGCTTTGACTGCATAGCTGCAGAAAGCTCGTTCGCACAGACCCGTTCTCTTACGTTACTTTACGAAAAGTCACCGGGAAATCTCTGCATCGTATTAAGCGTGGCTACCAATTCAAGGAGATAGCCGGGCCCGCGACATTCGAGACACGAATGTTTCGGTGACGACGAGCTAGAACGGTGAGTTACCGTGGCAACAAAGGACAAAAGCCTCGTCGTAACGTAATGTAAGGAGTTGAGCTCGGTTCAACTTTTCACACAGCACCGTTTTCTTACGTTACGTCTCAGTCACTGAAACATTCGTGTCTCGAATTTCGCGTGCCAGGCTATCTTCTTGAATGCTGTGAATCTGTGAACGCTTAATGCGAAGCACAGATTTCGCGGTGACTTTTCGCAACGTAACGTAAGAAAACGGGTCTGTGTGAACGAGCCTTTAAGAGGCGCAATGTCGAAGCTATGGGAACGCCGAGCGAAGGGTGTAAACACATCGGAGTATAGACCCTTTTCATGGCAAACGCCACCAGGCGGTGTGCCAGTCTTTGACATCCCAGAGAACTTCCGGTTCATAAAAAGAATGAACAAAACCCACCTTAAAGGGATACTGAACCAAAGAATTTAGTGTCTATAATAAGTGGCGCGCGTTCTTTCCACGAGCCAGCAGCCGCCAATGTGCGCGAGCACACGCAACAAAAATGACGTCAAAGATCTCCATTCGCGGTTAAGATGACAGTGAAATGTATGGGCTTCGGGCGAAAGGAGAATAAAGACAAGTTTTTCATCTACACAGTGGTGTCTGGTGTAAAAGGTAAGCGATTAATTGGTCTAACAAGCACGCAGCTTTCACTTGTAGAGATGAAAGGCCTGTATTTATTCTCCTTTGGCCCGAAGCCCATGCATTTCACTGTCCTCTTAAGCGCGAATAGAAGTCTTTGACGTCATTTTCGTTGCGTGTGCTCGCGCACAAAGGCGGCTGATGGCTCGTGGAAAGAACGTGCGCCACTTATTATGGACACTAAATTCTTTGGTTCAGTATCCCTTTAACACCGCTGCTTGAAATGTCTATGAAACGTTTAACCACCAATTCTCCAGGTGAACGCCAAGAGAACGAAGAAGCGCGAGATCTGTTAAACATTTTCGAATATTCTTGTAAACCAAATTCTCTCCTTTAAGGCGTTAAATTGTCCAGCCGAGGGCCCTCGTTAAATCTCCAACTTTGATGTACGTGTAGCATTTATGCTTTCTAGCACTGGTGACATAAGCAGGCTCGACAGGCTCGCAAGCACGGAACGACCGGAAGTCGCTTGGGACGCAGAAGGGAGCTTATGTTTGTAAACAGCAAAAGGGTCTATATATGCCACGCACCCTCGCCCCTAGGCTCAATTTTGGGTGGCATAGCCTGTACCACGACCCACGCGCTCCTCTGTTCACATTTCGTTTTTCCCCGATAGTACGTATCAAGCGCTAGCCGCATTCGACGTTGTTTTACTCGATCTCACATGATTTAGTCCATTGAACTTTATTCTTCTCATTTAACCTTCTCAAGGAAGATAGCGTCTGGATAACAGTTAAGGCCGATTCCCACATGCAGTGGAGCCCTGATACAGTGCTGTTTACGCGTCTTCAGCTACTAATCGTCTGCCATGAGGAACAGTTTTAATGGTGCGATACTAATCTGGTGAACGCTCCTGACAGCACGCGCTTAGCGCGAAGACAGCGTTGTCCCATTGGGTGGGCGCTTTATCGAGCTTGTTGTCCCCACAGCCCGGTGTTTACTAACACAGCATGAAAAATAAATTAAACATTGCCTAGCACGGTGTGGGCACGAGCGCTTCGATCTGACCAGTGCTCTTGTCACACAAGGAGCGGTCTTCGAATCGTCCCAAAGTTGAAAGATAGGCTAGTTGGTGTAGGCTAAACATAATGTAGGCAAAACAGCGCAGAACGACAAAGACTAGAAGGAAGGAACAAACAAATGTAGGCAATGTAGGTAAAACAGCGCCTGTCCCGTCTTGTTTGTTCCTTCCTTCTAGTCTTTGTCGTTTTGCACTGTTGTACCGACATTATGTAACGAATCGTCATCTTTGAATTCTCTGATTAAATGCAAACAAGAAAATTCGGGTTGTTGCCCTCACATGTGAAACGTGCGGCTAGTGGAATGACTGTTCAATCTCATTCCCACTAGCACTACGACTCGCAGCGCTATTAAAAAGTCTTTTTAAAGGCCTGTTTTCACATTCAGTGAATGTGTGAACAGGCCTTTAAGGGGGGTTAACCCGCTCGTCACTAAATGGGCAAAATTCGTTACACAAACTTGAGTTTCAGGAATACACGAGAGTATTCATTGTTTTGGAGGTTAATTGTGAAAACGTAATGAAGGTCGTGCGGTCCTTGTATTTTTTCTTGAGAACGCTTAGAGATTTTTAATAAAATCCAGAAATATGACAGTTTTGACTGTTTTGAGCGCGTTTTGATGCATTTTTGAAAATGTAATTATTCAGAATACAAACGTGACAAAACGCTTGGCCGTAGCGTACTAGGGGTGCCCCTAGTATTATTTTTAAGACCATGACGTGAAAACTAAATATTGTGGTATTTGCGTATTTGTGTAAATAAACTCGCCCTGTTAATTTTATTTTCAACGTGTTAAACGAGGGGAACGAGACTAGTACTAAATGCCTCAAACCAAAAATGTTCTTGTTCTCTATTTTATTTTTTTCAAGTTTTAATTGGATTGCGATGTCCGGTGGTTCGGGGATCGGTAGCACGTGTAGCGAAAGCTCGCTCTGCAAAGCCCACTGATCATGGATTCAATCTCCCGCCCCTGCCCGTTTCAATCTGAAAAAAATAAATAAATAGGTTGTGTTTATTATGAAAAATCTAGCCAGTGCAGTACAACCGCTAGCCTGAGGTCTTTAACGTGCATCACGCAGTAGTGAACAGTGGCAGGAGTGGGGATTGAACCCAGGAATCCTGGGTTCAATCCCCACCCCTGCCCGTTTAGATCTGGATGAGCATCGTACTGGCGTGCGGTCGTGTATCACTACTGCGTGGTGCACGTTAAAGACCCCAAGATTGCTCATCTACAGCGAGTGACTCGTCGGAAGTGTGAAATGGCTGACCAACTACACGCTATTCCCCAATTATTTTAACTTGTGACGCCACGGCGAGGCAAATCGTTGTCGTGATGTCACGGACGGAAAACTTAAGAGTGCGTCACAAAAAACAATTGCAGTGGCTTAGCTCGGCTATGCCAGGATATACGTAGCGTGAGCTTAGGTTCAGCTGGTTATTCTTAGCTTTCCTGGTTGTCAAGGATTAGCTTGATTATCATGCTTACTGCTGCTTCAATGACACACACACGGTATACGCATTATGTGACTACTTCGGGATCCGATGAGTTAAGCTTCTCCGCTCTTCTGCGCCGCTGAGCAGCAATTTTGTTCTCCTTCTCCATGGCTATACCACACTGGCAAACGCCCCGCTATATGTATACCCCCACTGATATCTCTACGCATGCGCACAAAATGAGAGGCGCTATCAAGTGGCTCCGGTGCAGCGTCAGACTTGGCTACTGCGCAACGGAGGCGCGCAGCTGGGCACGCGACAGCGCCGTTTCTTCTGCCGCGGCTATGACGTCACTCGTCTGGAATACGCAAACCGCCGAGGCGCGCGCGGCGGCGGCGGCGGCTCTGGCGCGCCAGCTGTGCAGCCGCCTTGGTGGCTCCGAGGCGAGAGCGCTGGCCTACGGATCCCCATGTGGCGGGTTCGAATCCCGGCCGAGGTGCCCGCAATCTGACGGAGGCTTATTGCGGAGGAGGCGCCGTGTAACCGAGCTTTCGGTTGCACGCCAAAAGATCCCCAGGTGGGTCAAATTAATTCTCAGTCCTCCGCTGGGGCGTCCCAGATGCCCCTCGTTAATTTGGCACGTGAAACCCCCAAATGTGACTTCTTTGCGCCAGCTGTGTGCCGTGTGACGTCACGGCTCTTCGCGCATGCGCAGCACGGCTCTCCAAAAGCCACGCGAAACTGCTCAACCTCGGCCAGTGTAGCTCACACTACAAAAACATGTCGGCGTTGGATCCTGGGAAAGTAGAGCCGTTGCCTTCCCTGACTGATTGCGGGACACAAACATATACTAACATACAGACGACTAAAACCTCGTAAGGTGATTGACTGATCGGTCCTTTTTGCCATGGAAATCGCCATTACGGTCTTTTCCGACCTTTGAAGTTTCGAAAGGGTTAATCTGAACCAGCCGCGCTAAGATCGCTAGGGAACTTGTACGCAGTGAAAGCGTTCCTCGCCAATATAAGCACCTTTGGCACTGCGCATGCAAGCAATTTATCAATCATGCTTATCTACACAGATCTCTTATAGAGATATTGTTCTTCAAGGCAGAAAAAGTAATTTTCAGTGCCGCCAAGGTGCGAAGACGCATCCTTGTTTGGCTGGTGTGTGACTAACAAAATCTCGGTATACAAGAAATGTATTTCTAAACAACCTGTCACTTCCGATTTCGAATCAGCTCAAAAAGAATAGAGAAGTCAGGGAAAACCTGCTCACACCATGAACCGAAATGGCGACGATGCGGGAAGCTGGGTGCGAATTTGTCAGAATAGAATGCACAACATATAAAACAGAAGTATAGGTCTGTAGCTCCCAAGGTTAGAACAGTGCCACTAGAAAGCAAAATAAGGAAGTTTCAGAGAAAAAAAAAAACAGTGATTTTCGGTCCTGGTAAATGAACTATGCATCGCAGAATGCTCACATTCCGTGATTATGTGACGCTAGCTAGCGTTTGGGTAGATAGACGCGAAAGCTTAAAAGCCTAACGTTACCTAAAAAAAAAAAATTGAGAAAAAGATTGCGAAACACGATTTTTGTTTTTGAGTCGTCAAAACAAGAACTGACATTAGCTGCGTTCGATTTACATACACCTCCTTCACCGGTGCAGAAAAGTGTAGGGCGGTGTACTTCCGGTCGTATCTGAAGACACATACCAGAAGTATATTGTGTTACACTTTTCTGCACCGGTGCAGGAGGTGTAGGTAAATCGAACGCAGCTCGTGTGAATGCATGTGGTAGAGCCACTGAATGAGCTACCCTTAGAGTATCGGCCCCTGTCCCCGATATTGTTGTGGGCGCCGCCATCTTGGGGATTGGGCCGAGCAGACGCAACTGCCGATCGTTATGATTCATAAGTGCGACTCCCTCAGTATTAGTATCAGTGTTAGCAAGCTCACGTAAGATAGCTTTGCTTTGTCGCGAACTGTTTAAACATTTCTGGAGGACATAAAATCGTTTCTTGTGATTTCAGATAAAGATTCAGATAACTGGCAACCATAATATTAAGCCGCGAGGTGGGTCAGTGTTGATACTTAGAAGCGTAGCTTATTTTGTGGCACTAACTCTTGGGATTTATATCAGTGAAAAACACTTGTCGTCAAGGAAGAGAATATTGTTTTATTCCTTGGTGACAAGATTTTTGTTTTTTCCTGAAATAGGTGCTACAGCTAGGAGCCTATACAATGTTATTTTTTGTATTGGCGATGTTAGGCTTAGGTGGACGTCGGCTTAGAGAAAATTTTCGTCTTTCCAAATTATGTTTTGATTAAGGTAACATTATGTTCTGAAACTTCAGCGTTCTTTCCCAGCCGCTATCACGTTCTCATGGCGTTCGAGCTTTCTGAATGCATAGTTTATTTGACCCGGACCGAAAAAAACACGGCTTTCTTTTCCCAAAAACTAAGCCATCCACTTAACCCCCCAGCCCCTACCCCCCCCCCCCCCCCCCCCCGTCCCCACCCAAAAACAAAAATGGACTGTTTTCTTTTTAATTGCAAATATAAAAAACACTCTAAGAAAAAAAGGGAGGGGGGAGGGGCTCGACTTAGTCCCTCAGGGGACTAAATGCGCTGCCACAACCTTTAATCTCCCGGGGACCAATGGGGAGGGGAGACTCTTTTGCGACCCTCTCGTTAGTACCTCAACATTAAACACCCTGGACCAAGGAGGTTATATTATAACTTCCGGAGGGGAGGCGGCGGCTCGTAACTGACGACGAAAACGCCGACCGTCGCCATCTTACTCAAGGCAAAAAAAAAAACAAAAAAAAAACGGATCGACACACTCGGTGGCGTAGTACGACCAAGGAGGTTTCTGATGTGCTGTCTGATGTTTCATATGTAACGTTTCATTGTGAAGCAACTTCAGTTGTTCCTGAAGGTGATAATGGGATCCTGCGTCGCTTTCGGCTGCGTAAATAGCGTGAAAAGGCCAGGAATTACTTTGCATGAGTAAGTATGCAGCAAGCACGTTGCAACGAATTGCGCTCGCTCGCTATAGCTTACTACTGTATATCAGCAGTCTCACGGGAAAAAGCTCGATGATTATGTTCATTTCAACGTCAAACTACAGCCTTGAACGTGTTTGCACGTTGCTGGTTTCCCAAGGACAGCACTCGGCGTGCTGCGTGGGAGTGTGCTGTTCGGCGGGGGTGGTTGGTCACCTAGGTTATAAATAAGTAAGCCATATGTTCTGACCCTTACGGCCGCGCCGCCATACCCGGTACATTGTACACTTTCGAAGGTGGTGAAAACTTCGAATCCAGTCGGAAATCAGAGCTTGTTCTACGTAATGTAAGCCACTATATTCTACGTCTTGACTGGCTCGTATCTCGCGCCGCCCGTTGGTCACTTTTGGCAGCGGTGGACGCAGGGCGAAGAAGATCTAGCTCGAGATCGGCGGTGAACAGCCCATGGCCCGAGCCAACCCCGAGCTCCCAACCTCCTTGCACAGCTGCGGGCATGCAACTCCTTGGTTCCAGAAAACTTCTGCGCCATCTATGAGAAAACGGCTACAAATAAATCGACATAGTAGAGAGTTTTATGGTATATTCGGCTGGTCACTTTCGAGCGCTCCAATTATCCGAGTCGGAGCTACCAGATCCCGGAGCGCCTCCGCATCGGAGCGAGAGAATCGGCGCGTCCAGCCGAACACTCCTCAACTTTTCAGAGCGGCAAACCTAGCGGATAGAGGGTGGCCTGCGCCACTAGTGGACGGCGCGAGCCGCCCTCTAGCGGAACTTTTGCTTCTCGGATTCAAAGGGTTCAGCAGTATTCAGTCATCCATCCATCCGTTAATCCTTGAAAAATGGCAGCCGTTAACGCGGACGCTGATAAGGTCATCGCAAGCCAGCCGTGCCAAGCGGAAGTTCCTGCGAAACTATAAAAAAAAGACAACATTACAGCTTGAAAACTCTCGTATTTTTTATCTTACCGCTTTGTCCGAGTAGGTTCGCACTATAGAAACATAAGCCTTGACCTTGGGCACCGTACAAGGTGCATCAAACAACTCGGAAAACTTCGCTTCGTAAACACGACCCTCTTCGTCGTCGTCCGAGCTGCTGGTGTTGTCGCTGTCTGCTAGCTTCGCCTACAGCACTGACGGTGCCACCCCTAACATTAAACGTCTTCGTTTCAACGATATTTCACCTCAATTCGGGGAGCACAACACAACGGTGACGGCGTCGAGAGTGACGGCTGTTTTTTGCAGCCCTCTTTCTGCGGAGTAGCCGCGTTCTCGCCGTCCGCTTCCATCACAAAAGCAAAATGGCGGAATGGCTGGAGTCACGTGACCGGTCGGCAGCCAGATCTCTCGCGCGCTCCCACTTCCAAGTCAGAGCGCCTCAAACCGCTCCGATTCGGAGGACGGCGAGAGTCGGAGCTTCGAGAGCGCTCCGCAAGAACAAGCCGAATATACTTGGAGCGCCTGGCATCGACCAGCTGAATGCACACCGGCTTTTCAGAGCGCTCCAAGAGGCAGAAAAGCGACCAGCCGAATATACCATTAGTGAATCGTACGCTGTGGAAAGCGGCCTGAGCGGGCGCGTGCTCAATCCATGCTCCGGAGTGACGGCAATAGCTCCCGCTGGCAGTGAGAAGCTCTAGCGAATAGTCAACGAGGTAGAGGGCCTTATAGCTATAAACCGGGGTTCCGGCCAGCAGACGGAAGTCCCCCCTCCCCCCAAGGCCGCTGCCATTGTACGCAAATGTGACTACTCGTCACGTGACCTCGACTTCAGAGTTCGGCATGGTTTGTAACGTAGGTATAACGTGGAAATATGGACGAGCGGTGGCATTTCGCTGGCGATCGACGAGGATATTACCACGAAAGAGACAATTGGCCCTGCGTTGTTCGGACCTTGAATTGAATCAGATATCGCAAGGATGAATTTTAACGCGACGTTTTTGTGTTCTCGTTGAATATCGGAATCTTTCATGTCGGCAGTGAAGCATGTGAAATCTACCTGGATACAGAGTTTAGCTACTGAATTTGCGTTAGTCGTACTTGGCAATGTACAATCCTGGTGCCGCTTTGTTCAAATGACCAAAGGCTCACTTGGGTTGTGCGGCGCACCGAAGACCTGCAGTGAAGTTGGTAGCTTGCGTGCCGTGCTAGATGATGCTGTGCTGCTGTGCCACACACCTGTGCTGCTTCACGCAGCACAGGAGTGCGGCGCACCCAAGAGCTGACTTGAAGCTGTTAGTTCCCGCGCCGTGCTAGATGGTGCTGTGCTGCTTCCTAAACAGTTCTGGTGTAGACGTGCACTTTCATGGAGCACAGGTGTTGCAGTCTGTATTAAATCCGCTGCTCTGCCGCACGTTTCGTCGGCACAAACGTTTAATCAAGAATTGTTACGCAAACTGTATGGACATTTCATCGCATGTGTTACCTACAAAGCCCACCGGTTAACGCCGCTTTCCAGCGACAGTCTGCAGCGGCTCCTTACCAGCGAGGTGGTCCCACATTCATTTCACTTCAGCTCGTCCACTGCAGTCGTCAGAACACTGAAGCAGATAACTTGTTGTACAGAATGCCACTAAAGCTTTGCAGTTTCCTTATTGCTCAGGATGAACTATCTTCTGTCATTTTTATTATGTTGTCACGGATGCTTGGTGCAGTTCTTTATTTTATAAATCTTTACTATTTTGGAAAGTTGAAGGACATGCTCGGCTGTCATCGTATGTTCTGGTGGAGGTGCTGGGTACTTTACCCTTAGCCCTCCACTCTTTGGTCACCCTGGCAGTTCCTCAGTCGAGTTGCCCGACAACGGTACACGAGTGGCGGACTATCCCGCGTGGAGGTAGGTTCGAGCCGGCCATGCGTACATCGGGTGTGCCGTCTTGACAATGATGATCAGGGGTGGCGCGCCGGCAGTCGGTGCCTGGACTCGAGCACCGCCGCTGAAACTTTGTTTCAATGTTAGTATGCCTGATCGTCCCGTCCTTGTTCAATTAAATGTAGTTCCTTGTTGTCAAAATTGTGCTCCGTGTTATTTTCCCGAGTCGGGTACGCAGCAGCGCAAACCGACCACAATAGACCTATTGCTATATTACCCCAGCATCAAGGAGAATGCAGGGATTGATGATCCACGCGCCGCACGTGCTGGCGTCAGCGGTAGTAACTTTTCTTAAGCAAATGCCTAAAACAAATGGCACCGTGCACGCGCGTTCGTCAACGCTTTATTTCGGTTATTTACTTCGAATCTTTTGTACAGGGAAGGCGTGCGCGTGTGGTGCGTGGAACACCAATCCCTGCATTCTCCTTGATGCTTAGGTAATATAGCAAATGGACTATTCCGTCCAAGCGTGGTACGCTACCCACCAGCAGGAATTTCACGGGGCTTAGTTTTTTTTCTTGGTAAGTATTTTTCACACTTCCAGTGTTTCCTATCGTCGTTCCGTGCTTCCATGTTACGTCCGCGCTGGCTGTACTGGCGCTCGTTTGATTGTTTTGCGACCACCCTCTTTGGTGGGGCATCGAACATTCGGGTTGATTTTAACTCCAGAGTGTATATTGAGAAAGCCTATAAAAAATCTTATCGAGTAACAAAACATAACAGAATTAGTCATGCGACGAAATAAGGAATGTGCATGGGTCTCTACTGCAAAACGATGGAGTGAGGCAACCCCTTGTAGTTCACTTCTTGTATCAGAAAGGACAGAGAAAAAAATACTTTGTATAATTAAAATTAAACAAAACAAAATCTTACCGAACCATCGACCAAGATCACCACTATATGGGGTTGCTTCGCGTGGCTTTTTGAGACAGCCGTCGGAAGCAATAGAACGATCAATTTCATACTGAAAAAAAAAAAAAAAAAAAAAAAACGAACTGACCACAACTGAGAGAATTTTCTTTTCGCGCCCAGCGCACTCTATGAAACCGCGATGGAAATGTTTCTCGCTATATTCGCTTACAATAGAAAAAATGACACATATGCAACTGGATTACCCATATATTCTAGGTCATGTGACGGCGCTATATGCGGCGATAATCAGAAGAATGACGGTAGTTTCAAAGTCAAACTAAGTGGCATGTGGTTTTATCGCAGATGTCCTATAAGTGCACTTCTCCACGATAAACCATAGACACCAATAGCTGGTTTTTACCGAATCAGTTCAACCCACAAGGAGCGTAATCTTCATCGTGCTCCAGTAACCGTACAGACACGGTGTGGACGCTCTTCCAACTTTGAAAAGGATCCATCGTTGACGCCCTCTACCGCCCACTCTTCTGATTGGCTAGACGAATTAAAGGAAGACCAACCGTTGGTGTTCCGGTTCTATCGCGGTAAACTATTTATTTGGTCCGGCAATTATTGTCAGTGCGCATGCAGCGTCACGTTTCCCAGTATTATTACGAAATACGAGTAATCCTCGAGCCGCAGAAAGGTACCGCGTTCTTTTCACTCACCCCGCTCGAAACGTGGCCAGGCAAATCAGCGGTGAATTTGTTCCAAACAAAACTGCACTCCAGCGCTCCAAAGCAATGACCTGTTTATCCACTGGCCCCTAAGCGTAACTTGTAACGGCCATTTACTTACACGCTCTCGCCGGTTACACGCATCCCTTCCACGCTGTCGGATATTACAGCCGCTAGGAATACTGACACCACGTATCTTCGGCTGCCAACATCTGGGCGAAAAAGAGAAGGGGGCATTACTCGGTTTAGAGCAGACCATTAGCATCCGCGAGGGGAAAAGGGTAAAGGAGTGGCTGTAACTATTTTATATTTGGCTTACTTGATCTCGCACTTTATCGTGATGGTTTTGTAGCGCAAACTTATTTTTTTGTATGTGCTTCGTGTTTCTGGTAGTACTCCTGTAGCTACTTAGTCTTGAACCAAACATACAAAATGTTTCCCTGCTTGTTTAGGAAAAAAGGTTCGTTGTCTTCGTAGTTGTACTACCGGGGAAAAATAAAATGCGAGCAGAGGAGTGTCTGGCTCGCGGTACAAGCGGCGCCGCCTGGAAGTGAGCCTAGGGGCGAAGGTGCGTAGCCTACTCCGATGTGGTTATGCCCTTCGCTCGACGCTCCCCAAGCTTCAGCAATGCGCCTCTTAAAGGGGCTATGCAACAATTTTTTTACTTTGCGCAAATACCGCTTAGAACGGATCCCTGACGTTAATGACCTATGAAACACGCCTTCGTTTTTCACCCGACGCATTAGAAGTCCCAGAAAAAAATTAAAAAACAACGAGCAGCGTTCACGCCCTCAACTTGCAGCCAGAACAAGCGGCCACGTGATATGGAGCCGATTATATGCCGCCAATGTTGATCATAGCCGCGCGCTGGGGTTGGCAAAGCACAGGACACGCGCTGAGTTCCAGACATTGTTATGGCTCGGCTATTGTCGTCGTTGCAGCGATTGGACACGGGCCACTACCCGAATGCTTCTCGAGCTATCAATTATCACGAGCCCAAATCGAGTGCCCACGCAATGCTCGGGTCCAATCTATGAACCGCATTCAAATATCGTCATACGGGTGTACTGCGATCTCCGCGTTACGTCATCGAATTTTGCAAGGGAGAGATTGAATGAAAATGATCGCTTTTGTCCTTGAAATTACACCGCAACAAAGGAGTTTCTTGGCCAGTGGCATTGCATGCGAGTATCCTTGAGTCCCACTAGTGCCAGTAAGTTCGTGTAAAGTGAAAAACATTCCAATTGAATATCGTTGCACAGCTCCTTTAAGCCTGGTTCATGCAGTTGCGTTTGACTGCGTTTGACTGCGTTGCGGCGGCGAGAAACCAGGACAACCCTGCTGCTTATATCGCGTGCCAAGATGATTCCTTGAATTGGATTCCACGCTTCATACGAATCACAGATGTGCCGGTGACTGGCTTTCGGTTCTCGACGCAACGCAGTCAAACGCACTCAACCGCAAGTGTCTGAACCGACCTTTAGTGTGCTAGAAAACTATCACCGATATTTTTGCTCGCTCGGCGCGTGCGGCGCGAGGAAGCTCGCCGCTAATGGAAACTATACCGCGCGCTTCTTTTTGTTTTTGTTTTGTTTGTTTCCGGGGGGGGGGGGGGTTACTTCGCGCGCGTTTTAGCTGCAGCGGCGAGCTTCCTCGCGCCGTATGCGCCGAGCGAGCAGAGATAGCGGTGATAGCTTTTAGCGCACTAAAGGCTCGTTCACACACACCCGTTTTCTTACGTTACGTTACAAAACGTCACCGGGAAATCTGTGCATCGTATTAAGCGTGGCTACCAATTCAAGGAGATAGCCTGGCACGCGACATTCGCGACACGTATGTTTCGGTGACGACGAGCTAGGATGGTGAGTAAAGGCCGGTTCACACATACAGCGGACCGCTAAGTTAGCGTGAGCGCTCGAAGAAGCGCTCACGTGGCGCTTCCTAGCGCGTGATTTAGCCCTCGGTTAGCGCTTCAGCAGCGCTCTGTTAGCGCTTCAGAAGCGCTTTGTTAGCGCTTGCTGCTGCGGAACACGGCGATTCCTTTGTTGTTGTTTTTCCTTTGGCGTTGAACGAAGAGGAAGTAAAAGAGCCGCTCTCCAAGCAAAGGGGTCGGGCAGGCGATCCAGAGTCGTGGACTCTGAGCGACTAATTAATTGGGTACGACCTCATCGCTTTCTATTCGATATGCGTGACCCTGGTTTCAAAGACACGCAGTTAAACATAATCGCCTTCGAAAGAGCTCTGTGTCTCGGTCCCTCAGCCTAGGAACAAGGTTCGCCGGGTACCCGTCGGTATCTCGGAGGCGAAAGATTTCGCGCACTCAGAAGGCTCTTTTTCTGGCCGTTAAGCCGTCCACACACATACGCACTAATCGCGTATGTAAGAGCATTTGTCGCATTTATATTTCAGCATCTCACATGTCCGCCATGGGGCTGCTGATGCACACCCAACCAGCACCCAACTACAGGAACCGGAACCGCAGTGCACGCGCTCTGCACGCGCTAATCCGCAGCACCGCGGTACAAGAAGCGCTACTGAAGCGCTAACAAGGCGCTACTGGAGCGCTAACAAGGCGCTACTAGAGTGCTAACAAGGCGCTACTGAAGCGCTAATCACGCGCTATATTAGAACGAAGTCACGCGCTAGGAAGCGCAACATGAGAGCTCCTTCGAGTGCTCCCGTAGCGCTAACTTAGCGCTCCGCTGTATGTGTGAACAGGCCTTAAAGGCTCATTCAAACTGCTCCTTTTTCTTCCGTTAAGTTACGCTACATATAAGCCACCGAAACATTCATGTCTCGGATGTCGCGTCCCAAGCTATCTCCTTGAATTGGTAGCCACGCTTAATACGAAGCACAGATTTCACGGTGACTTTTCGTAACGTAACGTAAGAAAACGGGACTGTGTGAACGAGCCTTAAAGGAGCGGTGCAACGATATTCAGTTGGAATGTTTTACACTTTACACGAGCTTACTGGCACTAGTGGGACTTATGGATAGTCGCACGCAACGCCACTGGCCAAGAACCTCCTTTGATGCGGTGTAATTTCAAGGACAAAAACTATCATTTTCATTCAATCTCTCCTTTGCAAAATTTGATGACGTAACGTAGGGATCGCACACAACCCAATGACGATATTTGAATGCGGTTCATAGATTGGACCCGAGGATTGCGTGGGCACTCAATTTGGGCTCGTGATAATTACTAGCTTGAGAAGCATTCGGGTAGTGGCCCGTGTCTAATCGCTGCAACAACGACAGTACCCGAGCCATAACAATGTCTGGGACTCAGCGCGTGTCCTGTGCTTTGCCAACCCCATGCGCGTGGCTATGATCAACATTGGCGGCATATAATCGATTCCAGATCACGTGTCCGCTTGTTGCTGCGAGATGAGGGGGTGAACGCTGCTCGTTTTTATTTAATTTTTTTCTGGGACTTCTATTGCGCTGGGTGAAAAACAAACGCGTGTTTCATAGGTCATTAACGTCAGGGATCCGTTCTAAGCGGTATTTGCGCAAAGTACAAAAATTGTTGCATCGCTCCTTTAAGACGTAAACGGCGTAAACACATGGGAGTAGGCCACTCACCCTCACCCCTAGGCTCAATTCGAGGTCGCAGCCTGTACCGCGAGCCACTTCCTCCTCTGTTCGCAATTCAGTTTTCTTCCATAGTACGTATCAAGCGCTAGCCGCATTCGGCGTCATTTTGCTCGATGTCACATGATTTAGTCCATTGAACTCTATTCTTTTCATTTAATCCCCTCAAGGTAGATAGCGTCTGGATAACAGTTAAGGCCGGTTCCCACTTGCAGTGGAGCCCTGATACAGCGCTGTTTACGTGTCTTCAGCTACTTATCGTCTGCCATGAGGAACAATTTTGACGGTGCGATACAAATCTGGTGAACGCTTCCGACAGCACGCGCTTAGCGCGAAGACAGCGCTGTGCTATTGGGCAGAATCGAGCTTGTTGTCCCCACAGCCCGGTGTTTACTAACAAAGCGTAACAAATAAATTTAACATCGCCTATAGGAGGTTTTCACTGGCCGCCATATTTGAGGTCACTGTTTAGAGCGCATGCTCAGAACGAGCTCGCATAATTAGGCTGCCAAGACCGGACAATCTTGGTGGTGCGGAATGCACGTGCGTAAAGAACTGAGGAAGCTCGCGTTCAGCACGCGCTCCGCAGCGGCACCAGCTATGGCCGCCAGTGGAATACTCCCTATATTCGTCTCACCTTAGCAGGACTAACTGCGAAGGCTGTGCAAGCGCGAGAGGGTAGCATTGACTGCCTTGAGTGTAGCACCCGCGGCACGAGCGCCCGTGGCAGCCACCGAGCGTAGCGGTGCAACGATATTTAAGTTGAATGTTTACATCTTTACACCGAGCTTACTGGCACTAGTGGGACTTATTGATAGTCGCACGGCAACGCCACTGGCCAAGAACCCTCCTTTGATGCGGTGTAATTTCAAGGACAAAAACTATCATTTTCATTCAATCTTCCTTTGCAAAATTTGATGACGTAACGGGGGGATCGCACACAACCAATGACGATATTTGAATGCGGTTCATAGATTGGACCCGAGGATTGCGTGGGCACTCAATTTGGGCTCGTGATAATTACTAGCTTGAGAAGCATTCGGGTAGTGGCCCGTGTCTAATCGCTGCAGCGACGACAGTACCCGAGCCATAACAATGTCTGGGACTCAGCGCGTGTCCTGTGCTTTGCCAACCCCAGCGCGTGGCTATGATCAACATTGGCGGCATATAATCGATTCCAGATCACGTGTCCGCTTGTTCTGGCTGCGAGATGAGGGGGTGAACGCTGCTCGTTTTTCTTTAATTTTTTTCTGGGACTTCTATTGCGCTGGGTGAAAAACAAACGCGTGTTTCATAGGTCATTAACGTCAGGGATCCGTTCTAAGCGGTATTTGCGCAAAGTACAAAAATTGTTGCATCGCTCCTTTAAGAGGCGTACTGCCGAACCTTGTGGAGCGCCGAGCGAACGGCGTAAACACATGAGAGTAGGCCACTCACCCTCACCCCTAGGCTCAATTCGAGGTCGCAGCCTGTACCGCGAGCCACTTCCTCCTCTGTTCGCAATTCAGTTTTCTTCCATAGTACGTATCAAGCGCTAGCCGCATTCGGCGTCATTTTGCTCGATGTCACATGATTTAGTCCATTGAACTTTATTCTTTTCATTTAAGCCTCTCAAGGAAGATAGCGTGTGGGTAACAGTTAAGGCCGGTTCCCACTTGCAGTGGAGCCCTGATACAGCGCTGTTTACGTGTCTTCAGCTACTTATAGTCTGCCATGAGGAACAGTTTTGACGGTGCGATACAAATCTGGTGAACGCTTCCGACAGCACGCGCTTAGCGCGAAGACAGCGCTGTGCTATTGGGCAGAATCGAGCTTGTTGTCCCCACAGCCCGGTGTTTACTAACAAAGCGTAACAAATAAATTTAACATCGCCTAGCACTGTCTTCGATTTCTCTGATCCAAAGCACACAAGAAAATTCAGTTTGCTTTCCTCACAGCTTAAGCGTTCGGCCAGTGAAGTGACTGTTCAATTTCCTTCCCAAGAGCGCTGCGATGAATGTATAAACAGGCCTTTAAGGGGGATTCACCCGCTCGTCACTCAATGGGCGCAATTCGCTGCACAAACCTGAGTTTTATGAACGCACGAGAGTATTCATTCTTTCGGAGGTTAATTATGAAGACGTAATGAAGGTCGTACGGCCCGTGTATTTTTCCTTGAGAGTGCTAGAGAGTTTTATTAAAATCCAGAATTATGACCGTTTTGACCGTTTTGAGCGCGTTTTTAGGCATTTTTGAAAATAATGTTATTTAGATGACAAACTAGCAAAACGCAAGGCCGTACGTACTAGGGGTGCCTCTAATCTTCATTTTAAGACCATGACGTGAAAACTAAATATGGCTGTATTTGCGTATTTGTGTATATAAACTCGCGCTGTTAATTTTATTTTCGACGTGTTAAACGAGATGCCGACACTAGTACTAAGTGCCTCAAACGGAAACTTTTCTTGTTCTTGGTCTTGTATTTTTTCTTGTTTTTATTTGGTCAGCGTCTATCTTCGTGCGTATTTAGTCTATTTTGACGCTTTGTTTTTTACTATCGGTAGAATGGGGTATAAAAAGCACTAAAATCCGATACAACGGCAAGATGCCAATGTGTTTTGACGGGCGGAGGCATGCTGGGCTGCTCTTTTATTGTAGCTGGCAGACAACTCCCCAGACGGCGCTCGTTACTCGAAAAAGGTCAAAAGTAGTGCAAGATCCGTCGATGCACAAGGCACGTGCCACGTGCAGCCCTTGGGAAGATCATGGTAGCACAGCGCAGCACTGAGCTGGATTTCAGACGCCATGAATTTCCCAGAATTAGCGCGCGGCGCGTGCCTCGAACATGTCTACAACAATGAATGGCGCCACTTTTCCCAGGATAGAGGTGCTTTAGAAAAAGGTAGAGTTCCCGTATAGGCTGCCTACGGGAGCCAGAGTTGCGCGTTCCTCCTCGTAGCGCCGTCTTTTCTGCACAGCATGTTGATCCTGCTCCTCACGTGAGTGAATTCGGCGAATAGCGGCGCCGCGCGTTCGAGGCGCGCGGCGCGTTCAAAAGCAGGGGTACCTATGGCGGGGCGCGTGCAACGTCTACTTTTCTGCGCAGCACTTGATCCGGCTCCTCAAGCGATCGGATCTCAGCGAATAGCGGCGCGGCGGCGCGTGGAAAACAGACGTGCAACTCTGGTTCCCGTAGCTATGCAGGAACTCTAGAAAAAGGTAAAGCCCCTTCATGTTTCAAAAGTAGCGCAAGGTGCGCCGACGCACGAGACACGTGAAACGTGGGAAGGTCATGGCGGTACAGCGCAGCACTGAGCTAGATTTCCGACGCCATGTTTTTCCCAGAAGTGGCGCGCGGCACGTGTCTCGAGCATTTCCACAACAATGAATGGCGCCACTTTTCCCAGGATACAGGGGCTTTAGAAAAAGGTCCATTGGACCGCAATGGCTGGTGGCTCGGAGATCGGTAGCACGTGTAGCGAAAGCTCGCTCTGCAAAGCCCACTGATCGTGAATTCAATCTCCCGCCCTTGCCCGTTTCAATCTAGATAACATAATGGGCTGTGTCTATGTTTAGACAGCCTAGAACTTGGTCTGCCTCAACAGGCGACGAGTCTACCTGCTTTTGATGAGAAATTTAGCCAGTGCAGTGCAACCGTTAGCCTGGGGTCTTTAACGTGCATCATGCAGTAGTGATACACGACTGCACGCCGGTTCGATGCTCATCCAGATCAAAACGGGCAGGGGTGGGAATGGAACCCAGGATCCTGGGTTCTGTAGCTCGAGCGTTCGCTCCACGTGCTCCGAGCTGGTGCGCGCTATACTTCGTTTCACCTTATGTGCGAGCGAAGGCAAAACTGGAAGCGCGAGCACGGAAGCTCCGTGCGTTCAGGTTTTGCTCGAGCGCGCGAGCTGGGGAGAAATGCAAAAAGCGCTGGTCTCGCGCTTCTAGCTTTGGCTTCGCTCGCAGATAAAGTGAAACGAAGTATAGCAGCCTCGGCCACCGATCTCCCCCGTTTCAATCTGGATGAGCATCGTACCTGAGTGCGGTCATGTTTCCCTATTGCGTGATGCAGATTAAAGACGTCAGACTAGCAGCGGCATACTGCACTGGATTTCCTCTCCAACAAAGACACCGGACGCCCTCGGGGCTGACAAACTTCTGTGTCGAAACATACACACAGCAGAATTACAATTGATGGCTCCATTGGTCTGCACTTTTTGAACGTTGCAAAAAAGAATAACTAACGTGCCCATTGATGACATACCCGAGGTTCTGCAATTTTGTCGCGAAGCTGCCACACACCTGCAATCAACTTCGACCTATCCTTCATGATGCCTCAAAGTACATTATCACTGCCGCACATTATATCGCACTGCATTATCATTATCAACCCCCTTGACGGGCCTCACAGGCATTCATTGTACTTGCTTCACGCCTCTCTGTGACGCCTGCGCTACGAGCAAAAATAAATACATACCTACCTACAAACGAATATTTTACTATTATGCGTTACATCAGTGAGAGCGGTCGTGTTCGTTGATGACACGTGGAAAAGATCGATTCGTGCAAGTGCTGACAAAACCATATTTTGACGAACAAAAAAATAAACAAAATGTAAGGGCGCAAACGAGCTGGTGTACATTGCACATGGTTGAAAAAACCCCGAGACTGCGGGTAAACGACACGACACTGAAAAGTCTCTAAGACTTTTTAGAAAATTTGAGTGTCGTTCGTTTACCCGCAGTATCGGGGTTTTTTCAACCATGAAAAAAATAAATGCCATGCATAATAGGGTGTTTAAATGCCCATGCACAGAGTTGCTTTTTAGTTCGTTTGACCGTGCTGTGCCGAGAAACGGAAGCGAGCCAATGGCACATCTATGCTTGTATGAAGCGTGGAGTTCAATTCAAGGAGTAGCTTGGCGCGCACATACGAAGCAGGGATGTCCTGGTTTTCCTCAGCCGCCACGCAGTTAATCACACCCAAACGTTCTCAATGGCAACTGTACTTATGAACCTTTAGAAGGGCGTTACCGCTGGCTACCGCGGCCACTGTGTACTGCTCCTGGTGCGCGTTGCGGAGCATGCTTCGATGTAACAGTGCGAGCTCCCCGTTGCACTACCGCTCTGGTTGGTTGCGGGATCGCTATGCTCATGGCAGGGTCCAACGAGAGTGACCAATAGACGTAACGAACACCAACAAGCCTCCAGCAAATAAAACACGCGCGTGAATGTATCTTTGGCAGGCTTGGATATCGCTCGTGCTTACTTCAAAAGCACCGAGAGGCAGCAAGGCTGTCAAAGATACCTTTGCGTGCGTGCTTCATTCGTGTTTGTGTGCATGCTTATACAGCCTGAAGTTTGTCTGCCTCAACTGGTGACTTGTCTCTCAGCTCTAGATGAGCAATATAGTCAGTGCAGTACAACCGCTAGCCTGTGGTTCTTAACATGCACCCCACAGAGTGATAAACGACCGCACTCTGGTACGATACTCATCCAGATCGAAACGGTCGGAGGTGGGGATTCATTGCTTCATTTGCTTTGGCTTATCGGTGTCGATTGTTTCTATTTGTGGCTCTAGGGAACTAGGACATAATAAACAACAACCATTTGTGTCCCTTTTACCTCTTCCACTAAAAGGAATCTTTGTGGGTCTCCTTACTTGGTCATCGCATCTTATTTACTAGCGGAAGTGGACATCCGGAGTAAATATTCCTTCAGGGTACGGTGGTACAAAACATAAAACAGGAGTCCCATGTAACGCTCAAGCTACGAACATTGTTTCTGGCATGCCCAATAGACCCTTTGGAAAGTTTGACCTCTGTAGCGAGCTGTGGAATCCCTGCATATTCACGGATGCAAGCATGAGCTCTTTGTGTTCGATTGTACTTCAGCTGCAAGAGTACTCGTGCGGCGGAAGTGCAAGCCAAAGGTACAAACTTGCGCTTGCAGCATTTCTGATTATCACCCAAAGTTTCTGATTCCCACGCTCCGCAATGTTGGTTTTTCTGCCATTGTGCAGTGAATCAGCTGACCTCTCACTCCTTCGCCTAAATCTAATATCCTCAAAACAAGAACTAACGTCGTGGACGCATGTAACATAATATATAAGTGAAATACACTTGGCAGCAAGAAAAAGACAATTCTTTTATTTTTTGCTGACAAGTTTTTTTATCTGAAATAAATCCTAAAGGTGTCCACAACGTAAGTTTTTGTTTTTACAATATTATGCTGAGGGGGACATCGTTCCCAAATAAATTTATTCTTCCTTATTTATATTTTGATCCACTTGACGTCATGCTCTCAAACTTTCGCGCTCTAATACAAGTGCTGGCGTCTCATTCTCACAGAGTTTCAGCTTTCCGTGATGCGTAATTTATTTACACAGCCCCCCCCCCCAAAAAAAAAAAAAAAACACGGTTTTCTCAAATACATTAAGTGCTTGCACTGCACATGCTCACCTCATCTGTATAAGCATAGCCTCCTCTATTAGCGGCGAGATGTTTTGGTGGCGCCCTCCTATGGTTTCCTCTCGTGACGTCATTACCTTACGAACAACAAGTTCGATGGTGTTTGTAAATAGCATGGTGGAAGCTTGAGATCATTGCGCTCTCAAAGAAACACTGCCAACACCGTCAAAATTGAAGTTCTTCCATTCCTCTTGTTTTTGTCGAAGAGAAATCCTTTGCTGACGTCATAGTCAGCATTCGGCCAATCGTGGAAGGCAGACCGCAGCGACGCTTTTGATCGCGCACGTCGCCAATACTCACAAAGCCTGGCAGTTCGGCGACGGAGCCATAGAGTGCCCTGTCGTAGATTTGGAGCGCGAGGATCTGGTATCACAGAGCGTCGAAGAGCCATCTCTCGGGAAACCTGGAGGTCAGCGCACAGTTTTTGCAGCGACGAGGACCCGAAACACACTTGTTCGCTTAAGAGAAGTGTGTTTCGGCGTTTCTCCGCAGCGGGGCGACAGTCAGGTGCATCTTCTCTCATCCGTTGTCTGCCGCTCCACCTTTTTTCATTTCAACGGCCGCTTCTAGTGGCGATCTGCCAGGCAGATCGCCATGAGATAGAGGAGGCTGGCAGACCACACGGGGCGATCTGCCAGCCTCCTCTATACTGACAAAGCCTGGCAGATCGCCACAAGACGCGGCCGCCGAAAGTGAAAAAGTAGAGCGGCAGACAAGAGGCATGTAAAGGCCGGTTCAGACACTTGCGTTTGACTGCGTTTGACTTCGTTGCGTCGAGAACCGAAAGCGAGTCACCGGCACATCTGTGCTTTGTATGAAGCGTGGAATCCAATTCAAGGAATCATCTTTGCACGCGATATAAGCAGCAGGGATGTCCTGGTTTCTCGCAGCCGCAACGCATTCAAACGCAGTCAAACGCAACTGTCTGAACAATGCTTAACGGTCGCCCCGCTGCGGCGAGTCGCCGAAACACACTTGTCCCGAGCGATGGAATGTCCGCTCGGGCTTCTTGCGTTCCTCAGGGTACCGCTTCTTTTCTCGACGGATTTGAAAACCATGTTTCGGGTCCTCGTCGCTGCAAAAGCTGTGCGCTGACAACAGGCTCCCCAAGAAATGCTCTGTGCTACCAGATCCTCGCGCTCCAAATCTGCGACAGGGCACTCTATGGCTCCGTCGTCGATCTTCCAGGATTTGTGAGTATAGAGGAGGCTATGGCAAGGCTTTGTTCGTGTATGGGAGGCTATGGTTTAAGTAATTAGAAGTAAATAATCAAAATAAGATAGAACTGTTTGAAAGCAAACTAGATTTTTGCTTCCAAACAATTATAAATCTGCAGACGCCAGCACGTGTTGCACGTACAACTAGAATAAAAATTGGGTTGTGTGTATCTTCATACACCCTATAACTTGATCTGCCTTAACGGGCGACGAGTCTCCCAGCTATAGATGAGAAATTTAGCCAGTGCAGCACAACCGCTAGCCTGGGGTCTTTGACGTCCATCACGCAGTAGAGATACATGACCGCACGCCGGTATGGTGCTCATCCTGATCGAAACGGGCAGGGGTTAGATTGAACCCAGGATCCTGGATTTTGCAGCTCCACGTGCTCCGAGCTGGTGTCCGCGCCCACTCGGCCACCGATCCCCTTATGGCGCAGACATAACGTCCCGGTGGTGTTTTCAGCCCCATCGAAGTTGGGAAGGTTATGTGCGAGAGTAGATCGTGGTAAACAGAGGAGTCATGCATGTATAAGTAAACACAGAAAGCAGTTTCTACAGTGTAGGGAGGGTGTCGTTTATCAGATACCATTTTTATGCAATAGAGTGTATATCAAACAGACAGGCCGATGTACAAATTATAAGCTAAGAGAATACGCGCTCTCAATGAGATTATCGGCCTCGGGCAATCTCGCCATTCATTGTGACAGATGTGGGTGTGAACCTATGTTAGAAGACACAGTCATCCCCGGGGGTGGGAAATATAGACAACAAGCAACGAGCGAGATTGCCGAGGCGTACCACATATCACGACGTAAAAATGACGTGTGTGGAAGTCTGCCCTCAATCGCTCTGTTTGATAAAGAACTGGCGTTCCTGGGGGCAGGTGTATGACCGCCATTGTGCATGACAACGTGATATTGATTGCGTCCTGTACTTCTCTGTTCCTTCTACTTATATGTTCATTTCTGCCTCAGTCTCAGGTTTATTCAACATGGTTAACATTCACCAGCTCGCCGTCACCCTTACTATCTAATTTTTGATTGCGTCCTATTTATTCACGGCGATTTTTATTTTTATGTGTTGCTTTCCAATAATTTTCGATTGAGAGTCAGCGCTCTATCTGTCTACGTCTCCTCTTGTCCTGCGCCTTGTTGGCGCTGTTTTTAATTCTCTTGCGTGGTACGAACTCCAGCAGAAAACGTACTTCAGCCTCCCCGAAAACAATTGACATGGTTCTGCCTGCCAATTTGTTTGTCTTAAACGTTCTTTGGTTGCGAGTTGACTTTTATTTCTGTTGCAGTGACTGCATTTTGAACTTGCGGTTTGTGTGCCGGATCCAAGTCTTATCTTCAGTCCCCGGACGATGCATAAAATTGAATTGGCCTTCACGGAGCATCTCCAAGTTCTCCTGCAGGGGCTCCGGAAGTGTATCGGATGTGTGGGGGCGACTTCTGGATGCTCTTGTCACATTGTGTAGTTTACCTATCTCTCTCTCTCTCCCGCTCTCTCTCTCTCTTTCTATATATATATATATATATATATATATATATAGACCACTGACGAAGCGCAGCGCAGTGCAGAGAAGAGAAGGCTGCACTCCGATAGAATCTTTGGAGATTTGGTGGTGGGAGGAGAGAAGAAAAGGGTGGTTTAGACCGACACGCTCGGTCTCAATTACAAAAGATGAGATGGTCCTGATTGATGTTTTACTTTCAAACTGGTTTAAGGTTAAACTTAAACGGGAAAACTTGTTTAAACTAGCCCGCCAGGTCATCTTATTGTTTAAGGTTTTCTCTAAGGAGCGCAGACATTGTATCGATCATTACGCTAGGCGTTTCGTACCAGGGCATCTCATCGATTACGCACTTGTCTTTGGGGAATAAGAATATCGAGGCACACTTTAGTTGGTACGCAAGCACATTACTGTGCATAGCTACTTGCTCTCTTTAATCCAAATTTTGTAGTGGTTATTTTTTTTTTTTTTCAAAGATTTTTGTTTTTCGACTCGCTGTCGTTCTGACTTCTGAGTCACGTGACACTAAACGTCTTCTGGGGTTCTTCACGTAACGTTTCACTAGAGGCACGGTCCGAGGCATGTTCGTTCCTTGTACGACGTTCCTTTCACACTGCTCATACAACAACTCTCTGCAGACTTGCAGGCGTGTTTGAAGCAAACAAATGTATGAATCTAACGTGCTATGAACATACCTGAGATGTGTCAAGAGATAATTATATCGTCGCTGCAGTGAACACTGTGTCCTTTGTTGGATGTACGAGCTGTACGAGCAGTGAGATTGAAGTGTTCTACTCTTTCGTGGAAAACCCAACACGGTCCACAGACCAAGAGGAGACTGATGCTCCTGCGGCGTTTTTCCACGGAAGTCGAGTACTCGGGCGGCACCCACCTCGTCTCTGTGTAGGGTCCGAATCTGCAAACTTCAGCTCGGGGCGCAAATCACCGTCAGTGCGGCGGAGCACGACACCCAGTGATTCACGCTCGTTATTTCCTCTCTCATTTCGTGCGCGGAACGCGCTTTCCACCTTGAATCCAAGACGGCCTCGCTACCCCGGGCAGCTATCGAGCTACACCCACCGGGGAAACGAGCGCACGAACTCAATTTCCTACTTTCCCGAACGTATAATTGCGACTAACGGCGGGAAGTTCGCTGACCGTTTTAAATTTCCGCGGCTCAACCCTGTTCGTGGAGAACGTGTGAAACATTCGTCCGGGCCGCGTCGCGCTCGCTCGGCGCAGGATGCGTTATTCACTTAGCGCAGTGCCGAGGGATAATTATTACGAGAGAAAAAAAAAAGTGATTTGCGTCACGTCGTTACGGACTGATTGGAGGATTAGTAATGGAGCGAACCAACAACCTGAACTCGGAGTTTTCACGTAGGTTGGAGGGTTCGTAACTTTATGTTTGTAACTCTATCGTAGAGTAACCAAATCGAGGGTACGAAGGATCACATTTTCTATCTCTTTAATCGTAAACTCGTCATTCTGAGAGAAGAGGTCACTCGCTTAGAAACGCAGCAAAGTGCCGCGACGAAGCGGCCTTCCAGTGCTTCGAGTTTGATGAGAAACATAATTTTCGCTCGCGTTCGGGAATTTGAGACCGTTCGTTGAAGTCTGACATCCAGGTAGCATCTTGAACCCTTGAACGTTATGTGGGCCAGCTACATAGCGTGTAACTGCATTCAGTTTTGTGGCGCGACTGCCGACTTTAAAGTGGCCAACGACGAGCAGACTACGACTATGCGCTGCGCACGCGCGCGCGCTTTGGAGGGAGATTGTTGCATAGTCTCGTCAGTGTTGGCCAAGGTCGTACGCCGCAATCAGCCGCGTTTCCTACAACGGTCACTTCCCACTAAACTTGGATCAAAAATGGGAAACTTTTGCATTACCCTGCTCCGCAAGCGGAGCAAAAAGAATAGCTTATACCTGGGATTCCGTGTTTTCGGATAGACTAGAAAACCTCCGAAAAACACCGCCGTGGTGAAATTTTTGACAATTCGAATTTATGCAATAAATTAAAATTTTCGATGTGCCAATGGAAAAACAAAAAGACGGCAGTACACAATTAAGTTTGGTCAGAGTACGTCGTAAATATTCTTGAGAAAATATCACTCCAATTGTCTTTCAAATCTCGGATCATTGACAAAGGAGGTGGTACCGTTCATCTCGTCAAGGTTCATTCAGGACAACAGGCTTCTGGGTTGGGATAAAAACCGCCGTTCCAGTTTCCAGTTTTGGCCATACTCTATTTTTTTCGTTTCTCTCATTTTTAGCTCAGGACCTATAGAAGTGGATTTTGTAGCAGTAACTATTCAGCTGTGTTTGATACTTTTTCCCTCCTATTTTTCTCTCGTTACCGTAGTTTCGGGTAACTCTGCAATGATGAACTTACACCAGCTCACTTGTGCCCTCGCGTTTTGTTCGTAAGGCGGGTTGTGTTGTCGTAACTCTGAAAGCTATGTGAACTATAGAGATTTTATAGACGGGGAAGAGGGAGGAGGGGGGGGGGGTGATGAATCCTTATTAATTTACCACTGCGCCCTGCGCAACCGCGGGGAATAAGGGAATGGCCTAGCGTAGGATCAGAAAACGAGCTTCCCAGTGATTACCCTTGAGAATTAGGATTTTAAGATACCAACGTTGATCAAAGCTACACTGGTTTGAAAGTTTTGTCGTGGAACAGATTACTATTGCCACCGGTCAAGGTGCCAGCACCAAATCCTGCTGAAGGAATATTTAATGCAAACGCGTTCTTTTGAATCTAGTACGCGCGTACACCCGGATATTATTTATTTTTATTTTTGAGAAAGAGAAAACATTACAAAATCTAACTCCAAATTTCGTAGACTTCGGAATCTCACACAAATACACTCCGATAAACTACGAAATTTTGGCAAAAAATAAACTCCGCAAACACGAAACTCTACTTATACCGCGGTCCACCGGGTGCATAAAGGGCCTTTAGTACAATCTTTTTTGGTGAAGAATCGCCGAATCAGCGCGATCTCAATCTTACATGTGCGCATCAATGCGTTCTGGTTCGCCGATTACTTCAAAGCGTTCGTTCTGAAAGCCCGTGAAACAGGTTTTCTTAACGCTTAAGCTCGACGAAACCACCCAACGGATGAGACACGAGGGAGAGAAACAATGCGCCTCTCAAACTGTGCAGCGAACATCCTGATAACCTGGCGGCCAAAGCGCTACTCAGAGGAACGGGGAATAATGATGGAGTTTAAATAGGAGACGTTCAAGTTACAAGTATACGTACGTGAAGCATGACACAGAAGGACCCCTCTGACCGTCGCAAAGTTTAAAAAGTTGCAGGGCTTCTGTACGAGAGTTTCTAGCTTTGGAAATGCTAAGGAGATTCGGTTGCGGATAGTGCTAGCTTAGCTGGACTCTGACGTGTGTAAAACTGAAACAAAGTGAACTGGTAGGCGGTTAAAGATACAGCATGGAGGTAATCCATTCATGTTTACAATTTATGCATAATCATTGCAGTACGTAGGGTTGTGAAGACGACGATGAAACCTGGAATGCTGTAAAAGGTGAAAAAAAAATATCTGGAAGATATATTTCCCCATATTTTTACACTTTGAGCACAGACCGCCTTATATATTTGCAATTAATTCTCGAGCAATTAATATTAAAAGGCAAACATTTCCGTATTGCGTATATGTGAAAGTTACTTTGATGGTCCTCTCAGTAAAGGAGAGGTCGTAGCAGAACCACCTCGCTTAATATGATTCAATAGGGTGAACTATACTAACTATAAGAAGATAAATATTAATAGGACTAGGATCTCGTTTATATTAAATTAATTGTCGAGACGTATTGAAGAAAAATGTGTTGTTTCCGGTGCTTTTTTTTAATAATTTCATTTACGATATTGCGTTTCAGTTTACGATGAACCGCAGAGGACGCTACGAGCTATAGGAGACAATCAAATGCCGTATGCGTGTCACGTGACATTCGGGAGGGCTGCACGGTGTGTGCAGTGCAATCACGTGACTCGTTGACAGGGCTGGGGTGGCTGGGAGCGTCCGTTGCGTGCCATCGCAAGATGAAAGGGAGTATAGAATAGTGCATAGGGGTATCTTTTGAGCTTGGACTTTAGTAGAATGCATACTATCGTACAAAAAAAAAAAACATTCATGCGCGGAAGCACTGGTCTTTAAAAGCAAGTATTATAGCAGCCGTCAAGATCGTCATTAATTAACTCTCGTCTATTTAGGTTTGTGCGGCGGACCTAAACATTTATAGAACATCGGTTATTCGTTACATTACGTTAGGTCCTCAAGAATACGCGGTCTTATCTGTGGGACACGCCTAACGCAAGTTTCTAATTACCGCCTAGATGAATTCCTCGCATTTATAGAGATCGGGAGGCGTTTAACCTTTACAAGACTGTACTGTGTTGCTTCTATTTTCTATTCTCATCGATATTTTTTCTCAACTGGAGTCCACCACTACGAATACGCCGCTAGAAAATCCTGTAGGCATATTTCCAAGCTGGCGGGTTCCGAAAAACAATAGTCGGCATTCCTTTGATAATGCGCTAGCGAATGAGAGGAGCGGACAACGTCGCGCCACAATGATCATTAAAAGAGAGACTGGTGGTGTGCTTCAGTGAAAACGCAGTCCCGAGCGGCAAAATGGAGGGGGAGGGGTGGCATTTTGCCCTTCAGACCTGCGTTTCCATGGAAGCACGCTACCAGTCTACCTTCTAATGTCGTGAAATGATTAAAGGAATATCAGGGACCGGTATTAGAGAGCGTCACTGGGGCACTATCCATTCCGGATCGTTTTTCGGAGAGCGTTACATAGCGCTTTTCGGAAGCCGCGCTGTAACGACGCTGCCGGTAACGCAAGCCCGCTGAACGCTTAGGAAGTCCGTTTTCATGGAATGACAACAGCCTTGCAAAAGGAATGAATCGAAGTTCGCGTCAAATTTTCATTATTACAAAAGCTTGGGCGAGTTGGTGATTCATCTTGAGGTTACAGTGCGCAAGACAAGGACAAAACAAAGAGACAGACAAAAAAAAACCAAAAAAAAACAATAGCTTGTGTTTGCCTCTTTGTGTGTATCTCGTTTTGGCCTTGTCTTGTGCGCTGTAACCTCAAGAACGTAATTTTATTAAAAACGAGGTTTATCATCGACGTAACTATATAAATAAAACAGTGCTTTTCCCGTAAACAAATGGGATTGGCTATTCCTTCTAAAGGTTCGCACTCTGTCGAAAGACAGCAAGCAAGAGAACAACATTGTATCTAATATATTTGAAAAAAAAAGAACAAAACTAATAAAAAAAAACATTCAGTAGTTCTAGATATTTTATGGTTAATGAGCCGTTAATCTTGCGTCCAGCAATCGATTCAATGTGTTGTTCATTTCAACATAAGCACACGTAACGACTGACAAGAATACGAGACAGGAATGATAATACTTCGTGAAACTCGGCCTCCTCTAGCAAAAAAAAAAAAAAAAAGTGTATGCAATTCTAAATATTTCTACTAAAATGATTTATTTACTAGTTTGTCTCCATACGTTTCTTCCCCGGGGATATTTATTTTGTTTTCATGGTTATACCGGCAGTGAAATTTACTGCAGGTTAAACTAAAAACTATTGAGGGTTAGAGGGAACAGAACGAACCAAGTGCCTCGGGCACTAACGTTCTAGTGAAACTGCGGACGATTCAGGCTCTAAGCTCGAACTGCATAAAAACATTTTCTTTTTGCACTCAAGTTGAAGTGCTTCGAAGAATCGTTCTGTCACTGCGAACTACTCATGAAGGTTTTTCACTCCGTCCGATATAATGGCAGTTTTTGAGGGCAGTATATCGTTCGAGAATTTCCTGGTCTGAAACGGCTCGAAGGGGAGTTTATGCTTATACTTTCGTTCATTACGACTTTGCTGGGTTTAAAACGGATGCCAGCAGTTTAATTTTATAGTCATCGGTACCTCAATCACTCACTCCTGTCTGTATTTTTTTTTAAAGTTTAGTTGTTACTATTATGTTTTATTTATTGGTATACTTTGGTATACAGTACTTCCTTTAAACGCGTTGTTCTACAATATACTTTTATTGTTTATGTGAATCTATAATGGTCAAGTAGAGTTTTCATAGACCGGATATTAGACGAAATAGTTAACAAGATATCGCATTTTCTGCATAAATAGTTTAAAAGCTGTTGCTTAGCGTGTTTTGTTTTTTTTTTTTTTTGCCAATGACGCTTTATCCGACTCCCCGAATGGAGTTGTAATCTGACGGGTTGAGGGTGGCTGATGCCTTTGGAGTCTTTGACGTACCCTTCGGGGCAGAGTACGTCAAACCCTGCGCAGAGAATGTGAACTCTGCTCGAAAACGACATCGGCGATTTTTTTTTGTGCATTGATCACTGGAGGCAATCGCGAAAAATCAATTCTTCCGCTTATGTTAATACCCATCATGAGCACACACAACCCGCTGTAATATTCGTTTTAATGTCAGATATTCAAGTTAAAAAAGTCCCTGCTCTGCGTGAAATGTCTTTAACCGTAATATTTCACCTAAAGTTCAGTTGCAATCGACAGCAGTCAACTTAAGACAGTCGATAAATATGCTTTGGATAATTTTTAACACATGATCAGCGGTCAGACTTCTGATCATCAATTGTGTTAATTTTAGAACAAACCTCTTTTCGTGAAAGCAACATTCAGTTGCTAGTGGTCGTTTCAAGTTGTCTAGGGAGATCGCTTCAGAATCCAAACTACAAGTCTTTATTCAACTAGAAAAAAAGTCGAATGGCGAGCTTCTTCATTACATACGTCCGTTGACTTTTGTTTGTAATAATATTCAACGAAAGGCTTACCTTGGAATACTCTTAACAGCTTAAGTAACGCTGGCAGTGACTTGCTATGTTCACGCCTCTTGCTTCATAATTTTTTCTTCGGAGTTGTTACCTTTTCATACCGCATTCTATTGGCGGATTTGATATTATAATATGCTCGAGACTCGGAAGTTTCCGAATTTGTTGTCGGTGACCATAAAAAATGCGAATAGATGGCACTATGTGCTGCTGACATAATCTTACACGCCAACGCACCCGTATAACACAAACGTTTAGGGACGTGTTCTAGCAGAAGAGAAAGCTAATTATTCTAAAAAAAGTTTTTTTAATTAATACCTAAAAAAAATGCACAATTAAAAAACAAGCGCATGCCAATTAGAACAACGCATTTATTCGGGAAAGTTTGTTTGTCGCTTGAGTCTGAAAAGCGCAGAAATTGAAAGCACAGAGGCTGGGAGCTATACACAACGCAGGGCGCTTTAACGGGCCCACTGAACCGCGAATATCGTCCTAAAAAATGTCACGACCGGGTTCAGAGGCTTCCCAGTGGGCGGCTGCGAAATGAATCGCGAGCGCAATTTGTTGCCGTCGCGACGTCAAAGAGGACGCGGTTTACAAAGCAGTTTTCGTCCCCGAGGAATGCGCCGCGCTTGTAGTTTCTGCGTGAGTTGTGAAGGCACATCCGCGGATTCCTCACGAGCGAAGTTAAAACGAAACAGCAAACTTTTGCAACACGAACTGAAAACAAAGTAGCAATGAAAAGAACATTAAGCAATTTTTGTTCTTGGTGATGCTCCAAGTAAGGTATTCATTTGACTTCTAAAGCGGCTTGTCATTGCCTGACATTTTATTCTCATTGCAGATGTTCGCCGTTAGCTGGAACCTCACACAGCTTTTATCAGCAAGTTTTGAAATAACGCACCCAAAAGCTTTGAGTACGCAATGAAATAGTGTCGTCGCCATGCACCAACCTATAACGCGGTTTGGGCTTAGTTCATGCGTAGCGGCGGCGCACGCAAACGTTTGGCGTACGCCGTCCTAAAACCCCTTAATATCGACTTTTAGAACAGCATACATAAACGCTTTGTGTACGCAAAATGTTGCGTCGTCGCCATGCGCCTACCTATCCAGAACGCTGTTTGGGCTGGCGGCTACCGCATTTCGGCAATGGCGACGATGCTTATTCCTCTGCGTACGCTAGGCGTTTTAGGTATACGCTATTATTAAACCCCTTATAAGATATAACGTTGAAGATACATTTAGACATTTTACATTACATGGATACATAGGGTGTTTCATTTTGATTCGAACAGTATTTTTAAAAATAGGGGGTGATCAGTCTTAGACGAGTTCTGTCGTCACCATTTATTTATGAAACTCTGCGGACATTAGATGAAGGGATAATTGTCACGGTAAGTTGACTTACTTTTTTTTATTAATATTTGTTTTATGGGTCAGGTTGGAATTACAGCATCGACAGCGATTAGTATTATAGTCTAGACAAATTTAGGTAATTTTCGAAAAGTTGAAATTTGTTCTACAGGGTGATACAAGGAGACGCCAGGCTCTTTAAATCGACCGGAAAATTCGGTTTCTTAACCTATCGCGCTACGACTTTGTGCAGCGTTGCCCACAGATGGTGCATTATTTTTTTTTTGTAAAATTTGCAAAGAGCGAACTTACCTGAGGAAAAAGTAAAGAAAGAAAAAGGCTTAGCTCCTATGGAAACGCAGAGACGCCACCGGTCTGCAAACAACACGGCGCCGTTTCGCACGAGAGACAAGAGATGGCGCAACGAACGCCGCCAACGAACGAGCACACGGCGCCGAGAGCCGGCGTCTTTTCTTTAGCAGATGATCTTTTCGACTCAAAAGCGGCGCGCGTTCCGTAGGGGGTGACAGTCGCAGAAACAAAAACAACTCATGTGAAAAAAGCTCGCGCCGCCTTTGATTCGAAAAGATCGTCTGCTAAAGAAAAGACGCCGGCTCTCGGCGTCGTATGCTCGTTCGTTGGCGGCAGTTGGCGTCGCGACCGCTTGCGCCATCTCTTGGCTCCCATGCGAAACGGCGCCGTGTTGTTTGAAGACCGGCGGCGTCGCTGCGTTTCCATAGGAGCTAAGCCTTTTTCTTTCTTTACTTTTTCCTCAGGTAAGTTCGCTCTTTGCAAATTTAAAAAAAAAAAAAAGCACCATCTGTGGGCAACGCTGCACAAAGTCGTAGCGCGATAGGTTAAGAAACCGAATTTTCCGGTCGATTTAAAGAGACTGGCGTCTCCTTGTATCACTATGTAGATATTAAACGATACATTTTTGCGTTTTTTTCGCCCGATTTACGAATTGTGCTTGAAAAGAGTGTGTCAAGCCCCGTCCACAATGACACTTGGAAGAGTGACGTCATCGTTTCAATCATGTCGTCACTATCTGGGCAGCGTATCATTGGTCGGTGCGCCGACGACAGTTTATGATTACGTCACTCTTCCAATCATCATTGAGGACAACTCCACAAGCGTCTTCTTATCAAGGAGTTTCAGATCTCTGTGATGTGTGGTGTATATGCGGGCCTAAACACCCGGGGGGTGTCGTTTTCTTGATCTTACCTTCTATAAAGACTAATGACCTAAAATCTGCTAAATAATTTTGAATGTTTGGTTTAACCCTAGCGAAAAAGCCATTCGTATAAGAAATGTATTCTGTCCAATAAACGCATGAGTCATACAAGATATATAAGAACATATAAGAACTATATAAGATATATTAGAACATATAACAACCATATAAGAAACCTCTAAAAAGTTTTTATAAGTTTCTAATATGGCTTTTTTTTTGTTCTTATATATCTCATATAGCTCTTACATGTTCTTATGTATGCACGTCGTATGATTCATATGTGTTTATTGGACACACATCATACAAATGGATTTTTCACGAGAGATAAAACAAATAAATACAAAGTTAATTACCATATTTTAGGTCCTTAGTCATTATAGAAGGTATGATCAAGAAAACGACACCCGGTGTTTAGGCCCGCATATATACACCACACGTCACAGAGATCTGAAACTTCTTGATGAGGTAACGCTTGTGGTGTTGATAAAATGTGAAAGTTTGAGCAAATGACGTTACTTGGATTTAAAGATACGAAAGAAGAACAAAACTCTTTATGAGCTGACGTCCTTCTAAGTTTAATTTTCATTGCATATTGATATTTAATATTTTGGGCGCCCGTAGCATTTATTTTAGTGAAAACAATTAAGTTAGAAAGACAATATTCTTTTGTTTCTTGCTGACAAGTTTTTTCACTGATATAATTGCTACACGCGCCCACAGTCTCGAATTTCAACTTGATGAATATTAAGCTTAGGTGGACATTGGCTCATTGAAAATCGTTTCATTTTTTTTTTCTTTTATGTATATTCATTTAGGTAATGCCATGTGCTCAAACTTTCGCATTTTATCACCCCGCTTGAGACACATTTCAACAGAGTTTCAGCTTTCTCCTGATCATTCATGCGGGCCAAAACAAATTGACAGTAACGACCGATACAAAGAACAGACAGGAGTGAGCGATCGAGGGGCCGATCACTGCAAAATAGAACTGCTGATATCGGTTTAAGCATAGCAACGACGTGAAGAACGAGAGTATAAGTGATGAACTCCCCACGGAGCCTTTTAAGAGCAGCAAATTCACGAACAATACAGTGCCCTCAATGACTGCTATTACATCGGACGAAGTGGAAGCTTTTCATGAGTGATTCGCAGGAACATGGGGGATCTTCCAAGCACTTCCAACTCGGTGCTAAAAAAATGTTTTTATCCAGCTCGAGCTTAGGGCCTGAACGTCGGCAGTTTCACTAGAACGTTAGTGCCCGAGGTGCTCGGCTCGTTCCGTTTGCTCTAAAGCGCGAGACACATGGACGACAGAATCGTCCGATCCGACGTCCGATCCGACAGTCCGAACGCCGCTCCGAATTGCCGCACGCGATAGTTTGAGACACACGCTTCCGACCTTGCATGCGACACGACGATCCATTCGGCTCCGCCTAGGAGATCCAAGCACTCCAGCGGAGGTCCGCGTTCATAGATCTCTGGTCCCAGGTTGACGGTTTAGCTCGCACGAGCGAAGTTAGGTGCTCGTTCTCGCTAGCTCGTGCATTCTTTGCAGGGGCCATCTTTTTCGAATGAGTCAGCGGGATTCACGCGTCCGGCTTCCCGATCTCCCGTCCCGTTTTCTTGTTCGCCCCGCCAGACCCAGTACGTCATCATGACGTTCGCGCTAGCTGTGCTGTCATTGGCTGGACGCTTCCGACAGTCCGTCCGCCGCGCGAAACTATCTGGCACGTTGAACGCACGTCGGATCGCCGATCCGACGTCTGAAGCGACCCAATTTTTCGGATCAGGCAGTCGTACTGCCGGATCGGACGTCGGATCGGATGGATTTGTCGCGCATGTGTCTCGCGCTTAACCCTCAATAGTTCTTAGTTTAACCTGCAATAAATCCAGGGTGTAGAATAGGCAGGAATATATATATATATATATACATATATATAGCCGGGTAAGAAATGTATGGCGACAAACTAGTGCATCGATAACTTGAGTAAAAGCATTTGATATTGTACACACTTTTTTGCGAGAAGAGACCGAGCTTCACAAAATATTTTCATTCCTGTCTCATTTTCTTATCAGTCGTTTACGCGTGCTTATGTTAGAATGAACAGCACGTCGAATCGATTGTTGAACGCACGATTAATGGCGCATGAAAAATACGCTGCACTCAAAAACTGCCATTATATCGGACGGAGCGAAAACCCTTCATGAGTAGTTCGCAGTGACAGAAGGATTCTTCCAAGCACTTCAACTTCGGTGCAAACAGAAAATGTTCTTATGCAGTTCGGGCCTAGGGCCTGAACCGTCGGCAGTTTCTCTAGAACGTTAGTGCCCAAGGCGCTTGGCTCGTTCTGCTCCCTGTAACCCTCCATAGTTCTTAGTTTAACCTGCAGTAAATTTCACTGGCGGAATAAGCATGAGAGCCAAATAAATATCCCTGGGGATGAAACGTATGGAGACAAACTAGTAAATAAATCATTTTGGTAGAAATATTTGGAATTGCATACACTTTTTTTGTGAGACGAGACCGAACATCACAAATGATTAATATCTTCCTCACTCGTTTTCTTATGAGGCAGTCATGTAAGTGTGCTTATGTTACAATGAAGAACACATTGAATCGATCGCTCACTGCAAGATTAACGGAGCATTAACCTTAAAATATCTAGAAGCGCTAACTTTTTTCTATTCGTTTTCTTGAAATATATTTAAGATTATGTTTTAGAGCGCAGCTCTTAGGCGCCCTATTCCAACTTGAGCGGCGTCCGCGTCGCCGTCGCCGTCGGCGTAACCGCGCGGTGCATTATGGCAAATGTCCCATGATGCAACGCGGAGGAGGAGGAGGGAGGAGGAGGAGGGGGTTCTTGTTTTTCTTTCTCTTGTGGTTGTTGTTGTTGCTCTTGTTTTTCTGTCTCGTCTTCTTGATGTTGTTGTTGTTCTTCTACCCCATCTTCTTATTCCTCTCCTTCCTCCATCTTCTTCCTTTTTCTCGTTGTTGTTGCTGTTGCTCTTACTGCTGTTGTTTTTGTTGTTGTTGTTGTTGTTGTTGTTGTTGTTATATTTCTTTTTGTTGTTGTTCTTGGCTTTCTTTCACGGGAAAAGGAACATTTTTAGTTGTGTAGATACGTCGAAGACGAACCTCGTTCTCTACAAAATTCAAAATGTGTTGTGAACTCCGATTTATTCCAATCATAAGAGTCCTATCATTCTGTGAAGAGTGACTTCGAAAGCGTTCTGCATTTTTTATTGTCTTTTTTACTGTACATGATTCAATTATCGCGGCGACCTAATTTTTGCGCATCTCGCAACCTGAACCGTATCGCAAACTTTTTTTCACTGGAATATATCACCACGATGATGAGAGAACACAGCATATTACAACAAATCACGAAATTTTCTTACCGCAATATAATTCCGAATCCCAGACTTAACAAACTTTGCGCAATATTGAGCCGCAAAAGTAAAGTCGTTTACACTATTTAATTCAACTTGCAATCAGAAAGTTGTGTGCACTACTATGAATGATGTTCAGCTGTTTATTGGCATTTGGAATAGAAGGCATTATTTGTAAGATAATTATAAATGTTACAATGTAGGCTGACAAAAAAAAAAAACACGATAATGCAAACTTTCACCGAATGAACGTTTGCGTTTTTTTTTTTTCTTTTTAATTAAACAACAAGAACAAAAACTACACCCTGGCAATTTGGACCAATATCAAGTGTCATGGGCCGTGTTCCAAAATTTACTCGATCTTACTCATGGGTAAGGGTTTTGTACCTTGGCGTTCCAAAACCTACCCGCGTCCAACACTTTTTAATCTGTGTTGTCACGTGACACGACCCGCCGTAGTAACTCGGATCCGTTTGGGTAAGATTTGGAACACAGCCATGCTCGGAAACAGGGGTTTACCCAAAGAATAATGCACCTAGTGAGTAAATGAAAAAACAAAAGTGTTGTCTGGAATGCCTCCCCGACTTGTGCATACAGCGTCCTATATCGCCCATGCATCGGAGAGTTAATTGCACCTAAAAAGGCCACACAATTCTTCACAGGAGCTGCAGAGTAAAGCTACAGTTGGTCACGATCACTTCAATAGATTAAAGTGCTGGGGAAGAAGATGAGCGACTAGAGGCGTCGTCGCTCTCTTGCCATCTCCCCGTGGCCGCTTCTGTTGTTACCAAAGAGTGGTTGGCTGCAGGACGGAGCATCACCTAGGCTAGGGTCCGCTTTTGGTCTCCGCGAGATCGAGATCTAGATCAAATTTGCCCCTCGGAGGGCGAGGGAAGATAGCGTTCGTAGACGGTTCGTTTGTAGCGCGACCAAAGACCACGATAGGCCTGTTACAAAGCGTCCTTCAAAGACAGAAATGAAACATGAAAACATTGTACGTCGTCTGCTCATAGGCCGGAAAAAAATTAGACTGTCAACTACCAACCGCGTACCGCGGCGAAGTGAGATCGGGCTCAGGTGGAAGTTCGGATCGTCTCTTATTTTACGTTAGAAGGCATTGACAACTCGTGCTTCTTTTGCAAACCTCAAGTTGTTCTGCTGCCGTACAACGTCTAACATCGAGCTCTGAATGAAGATTACTAAGGACAAGCACATCAGAGGCCGCGATACTTCTCTCGCTATTTGTATATTGGCGAGATGTTTTCGCCCAAATGTTTTCAGATTGTGAACTTGCGAAGGGACAAAAAAATGTATCATTGATTGATTACGTGCGAGTTGTGGCGCCATGTCCTATTATTAACCCAGAACTCCCTCGATTTCACAGTGACTAAAATCGGACTCCTGGATTGACATCTGTCATTTCTTGACAAGATGCCGGTTAATTCAATTAGCAAATGAGCATTACCCTTGCTAATTGATGATTTTTTTGTAAGTAGAACAAGTAGTATCTGGTGCAATATATTCGACATGGCAGTTACTTAATTGGTCATTTTCTGGCGGTCTGCGTGCGTAATCGTCAGAGTATCCCCACGAGCCCCTGCGTATTTTGTTTTCCTTCAGCCCACAGACCCATAAAATTGCTGTTTATCACATAAAAAAGAGGCAACAACTAACTTCTATATGCTTGAAAAGTTATTTATGTGTCAGGATTCACAAAGGTATTTAAATCAGTTTCAACGTCAAACGTTTGTTTAAGGCTTTCTCAAATGACTGATACAAGCATCTTTGGAGGATATAAACGCCAGAAAATATTTGCAGGGCGTCTTACAAATAATTGTGGGTACATATACTTATGATGGATATCTTTTAGGTGGTCTGCCTTTCATATATGTTCTCAAATATTCAGTCAGTAATTAATTATATTTTTATTGTCATCAATAAATTTGACTGTTGAAATTCATACAACCGCCTGAGGCCCACACGGAAAGACGATACTCGAAAATAAGCCAGCTGTTGAGCCGATCTTCGGAAACGTGCTTGTTTATTCGCTTATTAAAATACGTCATTTAACCAATCGCTAAATCAGGGGCCCAACGTTTCGAAACCTGTTCGGCTTCTTCTTCAGAGGCGACTATGGAGGTAAGGAGCCGCAATATTCGTTTTCCTCTATGTCGGAGGAAAATGCACAGGATACCTTCTTCTTCCTCTCTGGCAGATTTATGATCACACGTGGTGGAGCCCGTTCACATACACGGATGGCAGTGCGCCAAGAGACCTATTACTGTTTGTTGGCGTGGTCTGAATGCGCCAAGATTCAAGAAAGAGCCTCCGGCGAGGATTATTTTTGATCTCCAGGATGCGCGTGTTTAAAAAGTCATTGGCTTTGTTTTGTTTTGTTGATTCGCTGTTTGGCAGTGTGAAACACCTGGTCGTGCGGTATGCCAAAAAGGACTCTGTACTCCCATGATAGATCTGAAGGCAAATACACGAAATGTTTAATAATAATAATAATAATAATATAATAATAATAATAATAATAATAATAACCAATGTTTATTATACTGCCCGGGAACAACCTTGCGGTCTTGGTACTTGCATACAGGATGGAAATTAATACATAAAACACACAAATACAGAAGGGCAGTGCACTGTACGGTAACTGAATATAACCCTACACGACATACACTGAGCTGAATGATAACATAATAATAATAATAATAATAATAATAATAATAATAATAATAAATTTGTATTCAGGACACATTCATGAAAGCATACAAGATTGCGGGGGCAATCAAAGCCAACAAATGGCTTGTGTGATATGCCGCCCAAAAAATTAAAAAAAAAAATGATATTACAAATAATAGTAATAGTAATAATAATGTTCAATAATGTTTATTAAGTGTTAAAGAACAGTCAGTGGAATGTTTGTTGAAACACGAGGAAAACATTGAGACAAAGACTATAAACAAGAGAGGGAAATCACGGCGTAAAAAGGCGTAAAAAGCGTCACGACGACAATAACACGAAAGAAATGAAGACGAGCTTTAATGCAGATAAATACACATCCAACCAGTCTACAGAATAACATTCACCAATTTGCTACAGGAGCAACCGTGGCAAACAAAAAAGCAAAAAAAAAAATATATCAAGAACAACATCAGCTGCGTCACAATAGCCTTAATGACGCGTGAAGACCTGAAATGCATTCGTTGGATATGTCTAGTTTTTTCGGCAACGTCATTGTATTTTAACTGCATGCGCGTGACATGGTTCAACATAATTACCGCAGGAGGATAAAATGTGCTACTAGAAACAGTGCTGTAGTGTTTTACACGCAACGAAAATGGCGATAAAATCTCAGGAGTATTAATCTTGACATGTAAACATTTGAAGATAAATAAAATGTCAGCAGAGAGACTTCGGTGATACAGAGATTCTATGTCGTAGTGGCTACAGACACTGGAATAACTGCACGGCTCATTTCGCAGGTAGTGGTAGTTAAGAATGTAGGACAATTTCATTTGAAAGCGGTCAAGTAAAGCTTCATTTAATCTCGCTAACCCGTTCCAGACTACAGATGCATATTCCAAGCGGGATCGGCAAAGACTTCAAAGAGTGTGATAGATACAAACGGCTGCAAAGATTTCACTCGTTATATGGCTGATAACTCCTAGCGTTTTCATAGCAGTAACAAATGTTGTCTAAACATGAGAGTGAAAGTGAAACTTTAGTTTTCACTCGAAGTAAACACTCAGATCTCGAATTGTTCCACTCCGCGCAATTCTCTCAAAATTATACTCTCATAGAGGAACATAATTTGTGCCGTTATGCGACTCTAAGCGACAACTTCTGTTTTTGTTCTATTGAGCACTAAATTATTGGCCGAGCACCAGTCTCCATTTTTTGTCGATACCTCTCTGCAGCTCATGACAGTCCGCCTCTGACTGGATTTCTCCAGATAAATTAATGTCAACGACAAACCGAAGGACGGATGAGTAGGACAGGCACGGCTGTACATCGCTGACAAACAACGTGAACGATAGGGGTTTCAGGACCGAGCCCTGGGGGACACCAGAAAAGGTGTGATATGAAGAAGGGTACACACCCTCAATTCTAACTCTATTCTGGCGGCATCTTAGGTAAAAAGAATCCCAAGCAAGCATTGATCCCCTCGCTCCCGTTCGCTGTGATTTGTTCAAGAGAAAATATCCTCTACTAAATCAAAGGCCTTGCTCAGGTCGAAATAGATTACACGAAGCTGACTACGCTTACTCACAGTGTGTACAACGATATTCGTAAAACACGTCATATTGATCACATGTAGAAATATGCTGGCCCACGAAAGCAAAAATGCAGAAATAGAGATACAATAAATAATATTGTTCTAAATAATCCCATAAGCCTTACTGCAAAAAAAAAATAAATAGATATATGATATTCCTACTTACACATAAATAGCGCGAAAGGCAGACAACATATTTATAATCTGAATCACATTTGGGCGTCGGCTTGAGTGAGCTCGAAACTTCAGGAAATACTGTCTCGGGACTCAGGAGACTAATGTTATTTTCGGTTTTAGGTGCACTTGTTTTGTGCATTCGAGTTAGAACTCTGTGCTTAATTAGTCGTGCGCTCTAACATTTGATTAGGCTACCGCATATCATCGCCAGGCTGCTTTCTCTTTATGTATTCTGCCCGAAGTTTACAATTTGGACGTCTATTTTTGCTAGTCTTGCGAACATCACATTTCGCCAGGAAACTGAACTGCTCAAAACGGTATGCAAGTGACGTCATCGCACCATATGCTAGAGGTCATTGCGATTTGTTTTTGTAGAGACAAAAAATAAGGTACACCCTCAGCAGCACGGCCGCCACAATAGCAGCTAATGTAAGATCAGTGAAAGCCATGTATATGAGATACACAAATTAATCTCGCTTGGGGCAGCGTTGTGAAACGGCGCCAGCGTCTGGCGCCAGAAAAACGCGCTTTCTGACAAGAGTGCTTTTGCAAACAAAGTAGTTTCTGTAGCCACGCTCCCCGGTCCGTGCCGTAGATGTGGGGAACCTTTATAACACAATATGTTTTTAAAACTAACCCTCATTTTTTTTCGTTGCTCCTCTAGATCATATATTTTATTCCTCAGGGACTTTTGACCCTCCTCCATTTGGGAGTGTTAATTTGACAATTACATTTGGCTCCCCTGTTATCAGTAAGCCTCCAGTGCTCTTATTTTGCCCCCCCCCCCCCCTAAAAAAAATACGGAGGTGGTAGGAGCTTGGGGAAGAACGCGAGAACGACACTGCTGTGAGAGCGGCTCCCAACATTCGGCTGTCCCTCTGGGGCTGCCAGGATCTTTCTTTTCAGGTTTCCCTCCCGTACACAGCTGTAGTTTTATGTAACGTCAAATTAGTAACTCATATTTAGTCCTTCCAATGCTTCTATTCTCGGGGACAACTTTCTGCGACAGTTCAGCCACTACGAAAGCACGTTTGGGTGTCTCAGTCATGTGCACATGTAAACTAAATAGCAAAACAATTTTCGTACTTTCGATAAATACCGTTACGAACTAATTCCTGACGTTGATAACCTGCGAAACACCCTTAGTTTTCCTCTCTGTGCAATGGCAGATGCAGAAACAAAAAGCATAAAATACACTTTTTCTGTTTCAATTTGCAATTAGAACTAGCGGCCACGTGATCTGACGCTAATTATATACTGCCAGTTTTTATCATAGTCATGCACTGGGGTTGGCAAAGTTTAGACTAGAACATGGTCTGAGCTTCAGACATTGTTAGTGTTTTGCTGTTCTCACATTTATTTGAAGACGAGCCATTACCCGAATGTCTGGCGATGCTGATTGTCATAAAGCCGAGCACTCGACTCGAGTACGTCGCGATGTCACGCGGCTCATGGTGCCAAGTCGAAATGTCATGTGACGTCACGGGGTCAACAAAGCTAATGAGTCAAGTGAGGTCCTCAATTGCAACCGACTTGACGCAGAGTGTCACATGACGTCAGGGGGCCACGTGACGTGACACTAGTTCACAGCATATCTTTACACCGTAACGTAATGTGACCACGTGACACCTGACAGCACACAATTAATTATAGTGCCAATTACAAAAACGCCACGTCAATCCACAGTTTTTCATTCATTGCAATTCTGTATATGACAATGTTATCAACCCATACAAAGACACATGCCAATTTTTGACTCTCAGTAATTCAGTTAGAGATATTAACTAAAAAAAGATACCGTGTACCGTTTTGAACCAGGTAACGTTATTAATTTTTTTTTTCGGTTCTGTTCCAAGATGCGTCGAAGATTTCGATTCAGTTCAGTTAAGGTATGGTGTCTTGGAGGGTAAGTGTCACGGGCGGGAGCGAAGGGCTGCGCAGAGTTGCGATGAAAACGACTCTCCTGCAGACTGCTGCGCCCTTCCCCGTGGCGAAGATTTTCATCAAATACTTTACTAGGGGGAATACATTCCACTCCTCTCAAATACAATAGCCTTGGCGCGGAAAGGTTTTCTGGGCTTGGTGAGAGCCATCTATCGTCGGGGAAGTCTCGGCTATCGGGCGGTAAATGATGATGATGATGATGGTTGTTCTACATACCAAATTTGTTGCTGTGGAAATGCTCGAGACACGTGCCGCGCGCCACTTCAAGGAAGAACATGGCGTCTAAAATCTAGCTCAGTGCTGTATCAGTGCTGCGCCAAATACTTTGCTGCGATGTGCCGCCATGATCTTCCCAAGGGTTGCACGTTGCACGTGCCTCGTGCATCGACACACTTTGCGCTACTTTTGAAACATGAAGGGGCTTTAGGTGGAATCGGAGACGACACCGCCGCGGCCGCCGCGAACATCCACGTGCACATGCGCGTGGACTGATTCGGACCTCCACTCCGTCAGGCCTGGATTCGGCGCTGTAGGCGTTCTGTCTAACGCAAATGAGCGGAGTGGAATGTATTCCCCCTAGTACAGTATTTGATTTTCATCGCAACACACTCGCTCCCCGCTGCGCGTGTGTTGAAAGGTCACACAGCTTCTTCATATCTTGACTCAGGTTACTGCAACTTCATGAATAGACGTATTTCTAAATTACACACGCATCAAGGAGAAGGCTGGGAATCTATGTACTCGCGCCACACGCGCTCGCCTTCCCCGTATAAAAGATTCGAAGTAAATAACCAAAATAAAGCGTTGACGAGCGCGCGCGCAAGATGCCATTTGTTTTAGGCATTTGATTTAGTACAGTTACGGCTGCACAGCGGCTGCAGAAGCCAGCACGTGAAGCGCGTGTAACTACAGTCGCAGCATATACTCTTTGGTGCTGGGATAATTTAGCAAAAGGTCTATTGCGCACGTTTTACCCATTAAATGGATCATGCGCCTAAATTCCGCGATAACAATTCTACGAAAACATTTTTGCGGACCGCTAGGGGCGCTGCAGCCAACAGGCGAGTCAGAGGTACCATAGAGTTATCATAATGTACGCTAGAGGTTCAACTGGAACTAGTGTGCGGCAGTGAATTGAAGCAGACAGCAACCCGTCGGAAATTGACTTCCGGTAATGCATTTTTGTGAGAAAAAGCGAGTGCATTTTCTGTCTGCGCAGGATTATAAGAGCAAAAAATTGCGGTGGCTTAGCTCGGCTATGCCAGAATATACGTAGCGTGAGCTTATGTGCACAAAATGAGAGGCGCTATCAAGCGGCTCCGATGCAGCGTCAGACTTGGCTACTGTGCAACGGAGTCGCACAGCTGGGCACGCGGCGACGCCAGTGCGTCTACCGCGGCTATGACGTCACTCCTCTGGAACGTTTCAGACCAGCGAGGCGCGCGCGGTGGCGGCGGAGCCCACGGCGCCGGCGGCTCCGGCGCGCCAGCTGTGCGCCGTGGGACGTCACTGCTCCTCGCGCTTGCGCAGACCGGCGAGGTGCGCGTGGTGGCGGCGGCTCCGGCGCGCCAGCTGTGCGCCATGTGACGTCACTGCTCCTTGCGCTTGCGCAGCACGGAGCACGGCTCATTATGCGAGCAACGCGAAACTGCTCAACATCGGCCAGCGTAGCTCACGCTGCAAAATCGCGAATAATTCGTACGTACTAGGCACAGTGAAACATTTCTCAGTCACGCAGACGAAACAATTGGTCAGTTACGGCGCTTTATTTTAAATTCGTGGCATGAAAAACGGCGCTAAAACCGCTTCATACATGTGTTTATATGCACGGTCGGACACTGTGAGCGCGAACACGGCGTCAGCGTTTTCTAGCATGGGGTATATACGTGCCAAACGAGCGAAGGACATATAGAAAACCAAGAGAAACGGCAAGACCTACGCAGCAACACTATAGTCCGCAACTCCCTGTGCATCTCCCGTGCGAAACGGCGCCGTGTTGTTTGAAGACCTGTGGCGTCGCTGTGTTTCCATAGGAGCTAAGCCTTTTTCTTTCTTTACTTTTTCCTCAGGTAAGTTCGCTCTTTGCAAATTTTACAAAAAAAAATGCACCGTCTGTGGGCAACGCTGCACAAAGTCGTACCGCGATAGGTTAAGAAACCGAATTGTCCGGTCGACTTAAGAAGCCTGGCGTCTCCTTGTTTCACCCTGTAGAACTATATAAACGCCACCGGAAGGCTAGCGAACCTTGAACACACTCTACATTCCTCTCGATCGTTATTCTGCTTAGAATTTTCGCTCGTTTTGCATACCTCCCATGGTACAGAGGTTTGGACCTGAATTATTGCGATGTTTAACATCGTTCAGTGGTAAAGAAAAATGCTATTGCCAAAGCAATTACATTTTCACAATATTAATAAAGGTACATACTTTGCCGTACAACTGAAATAAGAAACGTTATTCAGGTTATTTTCCAGCGAAGACACAAAAGGCACGCGTGTTTTTCCATAGGAATGCACAGGAGCACTGCAAAAGTAGACTGGCTGCTGTCTGCTTCAATTTGCCTCCCGGAAGTCGCATAGACACTAGCGCCAGTTGGACCTCTAGCGTACATTATAATAACTCCATGAGCGGCGCCAAAGAATTCGAGACATCGCATACACTACAGAGTTTCCAACTGTTAGATCAGGGTCACGTGGTCGCATTTGTATAACGAGCTGCGAGAAGGAGGTGACGAACGCGTTGGTCGTCTGCGAGCGCTTCAGCCTTTCCTCCTGCTTTCCTCCTCGCCACGCGAAAACGCAACACATGCGCACTTGGGACCAATGTTCGCCGGTGGCATGCGCCATTAAATTGCAAACGCACCCCATGGTTTGAGATGAACCCTCCTTAAAATCTAGGCTCTCTCAAGGGTCTATATGGCATGAGCGAATGACGTTTTAGCGAACAGCAATGTTTGAGCGAATCGATGTTTTTGCGAATAACGCGGCGCGTTTTAACAACACCCCCCCCCCGCGCTGTGTTACGCCGCTCGGCGGCGACAGTCTGCGGCGGCTCATTACAAAAATGTGAACCCAGTTGGCCCACCCGTAAACGCTGCTTCGTGGCAGCCGAATATTCTCTAAAGTGTCATTCGGTGAAACGTGGGCGTTCGCTAAAACGTCATTCGATAAGTGAGTGCCTCCCCTAGCCACCATAGTTCCTGTTCGCCTAAAAATAACGGTTCGGTTGCGGTTTTCGGTTCGGTTCGGTTTCGGTTCGACACTCTGCTCAAGACTTCAGGGTGGGGATCATAGAGTACCTAACGATACCGCAGCGGACGTATGACGTCACTATTTCAAACAAACGTTGTTCGGTAGCGTAAAGGGGGCAGAAACCTCCTCCCCTCCCGATTGCTTCAGTTACCACAGGGAACTCCTCGCAATCAAAGAGCACTAAAAATGCAAGGCCCTGCATGCACTCACCAGAGAGGTAGAACCCACGGAAAGCTTCTCATTAAAACGTGCTAGAGACACACTCCACTCCTGAAAGAATTTAAAATTGTCTGTATAATTCTGGTCAAGCCAGAGGTCGAGGGTGAGTTGCTTCATTATTTTGTAAACGTTATTAGGAGTGTGACTCATCGGAAAGGGGATTTAGTAGCAACCGACGCTTATTCTGGTCTTACTTTATTGACCTCATTTTCTGTACTAATAAGGCAAAATGGCAGCGATATCTTTTCTATTGCTTATTCTAATTGTTTTAAACGCAAACCGCAGAGTTCGGTAGGATAGCACCTTTTGCTGGGGCATATAATATTCAGCCTAGCTGAAGTATATTTAAGCTTTTACAATAAACCATCCTCGATGCCAGAATTGCTTTACCAGTACTGTTGTTTTTGAAATATCTCTAATGTTGTAAGCCAAAAACAAAATTTACTCAGACAATTGAACTACTGTCGAGCTTGCATTTAAAGTAATTAGAGCGCAATTGTAGATTAAAATTACTACTTTCAGTGTGCAGTAGTATGGTATCATTCATTAATTAATTTATTCATTGGTTTATCTATTGTGCTCATGAGCAACCAATTACCTATATATGAATTTCCAAGAGAAAAAGTAAAACTAGTTAATTAGAAAAGCAATTATGGCTGATGTGCCCGATATTAGAAAACTTATGAGGGTGTAGGCGGAGTGCAACTAATACATTTGTCTAATTTAGACTTTTTAAAAAGCTGCATACATCGTATGAAATTATGCGCTTTAAAATATTTTCATAAGGCAAGTACAGGGCTGTCAGAAAAGAAAATTTACACGGTCTTTTTTACCGCAAAAATAAACTAGGCATCGCCGAACGCTCATTCTCCGCCCAAAGGTAGAGCTAGAGGTCACAACCAGATGCCAAAGTTTCAGCCCGATCCGATAACTTAATCAAAAGTTATAAGTGATTTTCTGAAAATTTCAATGGGAAAATGGCGGCCGACGGAGTTTTCAAACACATGGGGCTCTATGGCACCAAAAACCGAAAACGGGCAAAAATGGGCTCCATTTTCCCATTGAAATTTTTAGAAAATCACTTATAACTTTTGATTAAGTCATCGGATCGGGCTGAAACTTTGGCATCTGGTTGTGACCTCTAGGTCTACCTTTGGGCGGAGAATGAGCGTTCGGCGATGCCTAGTTTATTTTTGCGGTAACAAAGACCGCGTAAATTTTCTTTTGTGACACCCTGTATATCAACAGGAAGAAAAAAAAAAGAAATATTATTCAATACATATACGATGATATTGGAAAAAGTTTTCTCTCCATGAAATATTTAAACATTACCAACCTGCCGTCTCGTTAACTTTTTCTATCGTTCCGTGATTGCTAAATATGATACCGGAAAAGGAAAAAAAAAAAAAACACGGACGAATCAAGGAGCTTATACGCTATCGGTTTATAAAACCCATAAATTATTTCACATTAATTAAAAAAAACTCCTGGGTGCCGAGATTTGGTGGGCTTGAAAACTTGGAAGTGATTTAAAATAAATTGTACTGACACAAACTCCTACGCTACGTTTACAACGTCGGCAAGTCGAGACGCTCGACCGCTTCCTTCGCGTAACTCAGTGAGGCCGGATTATTGTAACAAACAAAAAATGATAATAATAATTGCTGTATAAAACTAAAAAGAAATAAATAGATACACAAATAAAAAGATAAACGAATAAACGAATAAATAAGAAAACAAATAAGTGAAGAAATAGAGCTCCCGAGAGGAGTGGGCCGGATCACCCTCGAGGGATCAATGAATTCCTTCAGTCGTTCTTCCGCAACAAAGAGCTCAAGCCTGGCGATTGGGCCCGAGACAGGACATGCCGTCCATTTTGTTCTTGTGTTTTAATCCAACTTACAAACGTTTTCTTTTTTTTTTCATCGAGTTTAGAAAACAAAAAAAAAGTGGATTCGACAGTTAAAATAACGACGAAGCCTTTCCTCAATGCCTTACAAAATGCTCTCGCACACACACGCACACGCACACGCACAACAAAAAAAGCCTCGGGATCTCAGCCGGAATGACCCGGAAATGATACTGTAAAGAGCTAAAACAAAATAATAAATAAAAAAACTAAGAAATAAAACAATTAAAAATAACAATGTGCTATCTCTTTTTTTTTTTTCGAACGTGTACTGTATTTTGTTGTTCCGCTGCTTTACGCGTGTTACACGATGCGTGAAGGCACCGCGTATGGTGCACCTGACTATACTTTTATCTTTGACGTCTTATCTTGCTTTGGCCGTAGTAATTGTTTGAAATTGCCTTTTGCATAAGGATAAAAAGAAAAAAACAAGCAATTTTCATTTAGGTTTTTTGTTTGTATATAGATGTAAAGTAAATCTATATCTAGAAATTTTCTATCGGAAGCATTGGGGAAGATGGAAAATACCGAATCCGCAAAACATAAGCATTTTTGCGGGCGATTGAGCAGAAATTTTGATGGTGAGGCTCGGGGGACACGCTGGCAATTCACCGCTTATAAAGTGTCCCATAGATTTCTTGAATCGCCCACACACACACACAGATACGGAAAATAGTTATATCGAAATTGGCCAGTAGTGGTTCTTAGTACATTAACGCTTTCGTTTCTCATTTTAAGGCGAAAGCCTTGTACCCATTACGCGAAAAGGCGTCGGCGTTGTGGCCGAAAAATGGCCATAAAAGACGTTGTCAAGCAAGCGCCACTCAAGGTCAAAGCGGACGCGCCTCAGAAATAAAACACAAAGAAAAGCTCAGCAACGCCAATGCTTCGTTACGGAAGCCGTAAAGCCGGCAGTGGGGGAGCGTGATGGCACCGTCGGAGCGAAGTGCTCAAAAGGTGCGCTTCTGACTTCATCTGTGTTCGTTGCGTGCTTCTTGCGGTGGACTGTGGCGACCACGCGGGACTATAATGATTTCACATTCCTACACGTAAGCAGACTTAATTCTTCTCCTGTAGTTTGTGTGTGTGTGTGTGCCTATTTACAGATTTTTAGGTTTATTCTACTTCAATGCGATGGGATTTTTCACATCATAGTAGGACTATTGTTTCTTTTTGGGCACCGATAACGTTCCAACTAAATCTATAAAAAGAAATTTAAAGAAAAGAAAATAGGTGAATGTCTGGTTCTAAGGTTAAACTTAATTGTTTAATTTAAGAAAAAAACGAGAAAAGACAAGTTTGCAACACGAGAAATTGTCTAATAGCCACGTCATGTTAAGCAACTAGTAGTGATTTTAGTACATGGAGTTCTCGAGCGCTAATCAAGAGTGGAAAAAAACTTTTTATGAATAAGCCTATGAACATAAAGCCATGTATCTTTTTTCAAAGGTGTATTTAGGGGATGCATTGCTCAAACTCAAATTTTGTGAGTGTAAGTTTCTGGGAAAACATGTAAGAAAAGAAAAACTATTGTTTATTTTTTTATTCACGAGGGAAAAAAGCCGCAAAACATATGGTTGACACTGCCATTTAAATATTTATTTATTTATTTTTATATACTGTCGGTCCATAAGTCATTACAGAGATATATAGTAGATATTGCGTACATGCTAGTTATATCTTCGTTAACATAAGTGTAAACACTTATTTGGAGGCAAGTCTGATGCGTCCCAGTTTGAAGTTTGAAGAAGCACACACGAAAGGAAAAAAACGTTTTGAAGGCATGTCTTCGTGCGTCGAAATCCGAAGCCAAAAAACAACAACAATCTTAGAAAACAAATCACAAAGCATTCCCTACCGAAAAGCCCAGTATAACTTTTCGCTATCTGGATTATAGAACCGGAAATCTATCTGGATTCTATCTGGACTCTATCTGGATTTTTGGTTTTCAGAAATTATACTTTTGTCTGCAATCTGCATTTCGGGTTTTCAGAAACAAATTTCTGGTTCAATATTCCAGATAGTCAAAAGTTATACTGGGTTTCTCGGTAGGGTTACAACGAAAGGAGTACATCGTTGGACGTGTATATGGGTCGTAGCCGAAAACATGGAAGCTACATGTGTCTCAATCTAAATAAAAAAGCCATCGCGCATTTTCAAATGTGCTTCAAATGTGCATTAATAAAGCTAACAACGCGTTCAGGAAGTTGGTTCCAGACATTTATTGTTTTAACAAAATAAAAATGTATGTAATCACATAAATTCTGGAAAAAGTTGATTGCAATGATTTAGAATGATTTAAACGAGCCGACCTGGTGGTAACATGTTTAAGATAAACATCAGGATATATTTTTAGCTGATCACGAAACATCTGGAACAGAAACTTTAGGCCTGCTATTTTTCTTCTCAAAACAAAGGAGGCATACTCGCGTGTCAGCCGTAGCAGAGCTTTGTATGGTGTGAGTTTCGCAACTGTATTGGCATACTTAAGTTTCCGTCTCAACGCGCATAATTTGCGGTACGCTGTTGCGCAGCTAATTATAATGTGAGATTTCCATTTCCCATTCAGACTTATTGTTACTCCTAAATACTTAAAGGTTTCTACTTTGTTCAGTTCTGTATGTCCAATTTCAATTTGGTACTGAAAAGGGGATATGCTCCTTTTATGAGTGATGTGGGTGTATGAAGGCTTGCTGAGGTTAATTGTTATTTGTCGATGAAGGCACCACTGGCTAATATGATCCAGACATTGAATAAACGCCACTTGGTTGTCGGACGTCTTTATTCGTAAATAAATAAGACAGTCTTCTGCGAACGGGTTCATTTTTTTTTTTTTTGAGGTGTAATAATTATGGCGATTTCGTTAATATAAAGATGAAACAATAGCCGTCCTAACTCAAACCTCTATGACAACCCTGACGTCACGCCTAAGGAGTCTGATGACGCTCCTCGAATTCCAACTGTCTGTGATATATTTTGTAAGTACGCTTCGATCCAAACTGGTGATATTTTATTCATTCGTAATTTTTTTAGTTTCATTTCAAGCTTTTTATGCGAAACGTGATCGAATGCCTCCGAAATATCAGTACTTGTAACTAGACTTACGTGTTTTATGTATTTATTTTATTTTCAAACTCGGGGGTTAGTTTTCCATGTTTATTTTTTTCTGAATCGGTGTTTTTCAGTGTCCAATTTCGATGACGGGGAAAAATCGTTGTTTATCGCGCTTCGGTTGTAAAGCGACCGTTTAATTACAAGAGAAAATATTCTAAGTTATAAATTACAATATTTTCTCCAGTAATGCTTGTAAAGATATAAGAGAAGGGAACAGGGCAAGGAATGTGGTTTCGACAGAAGGGAAGAACACCAAGGACAGTTCAGTGCAACATGTGTTCCGAATCAACGGGAAAAAAATATGGTAGAAGACTTTTACCGTGAAGCTGGTGTTGTTGTTTTTTTCTTAATTGACAGCTTAAATTCAGGGTTTTTCGGTTTTCACCGATTCGGAGAAAAGCACCTCGAGGGTTAATTTTCGGTGTTTATCAGTATATACCGAAAACACGGAACCGTATTTATAACATCAATTTGTGTTTTCGGGTTCATTGCAGAAGTTAAATTCGTGGAAAGATTTTACCAGTTGAGTCGTTGTTAATAAGCCCGACCTAAAGCCGTGCTGTTTTGAATAAAGTTGGTATCCAGCTATTGAATTATATATTTCGCTACTAAATTCTCCGTCACTTTACAGCAGGTGCTTGTATCTGCTGGGTCTGCTTTTGGGCATTGATTTCTAAACACCTTTCACATTTGTGTACCTTCAAGCAAACTGTCAACACGGTGGTTTGCTTCTTGCCTGCACTCACCAGGTTTGAGTAGGATCAATCGAACATCTAAAAACACCTTTGTGAAAGAGGTTCATGGCACTCATGTTCACTTGCATGCTTATGCAGACTTTTTTGTGCCCATAGAGCATTCGAGAACACCCTGTACTTCAATAGGTTGTCCTTTGCATAACTTTCTCGAAACAGGATTTAAATTTCACTTCAGAAAGCCACCACCGGTGTCGGCCGCATCACTAGCAATTTTGAGGACTCAGCGAGTCGGTGTTTCGCATCCAAAAACGAACAAGGGTTTTGGAACACACTCTAAAAAAAGCCCGTGAGTCTGCTTTCCCGCACAACACTCGGAGAGCCAATCATCGCAACTTACGGAGGCAGCTCAGCGAATGACAAAGCCGAAACATATATGTTTAGACCAAAAAACACAGTCTGAGTTGTGACATTAAGCAATGCAAGCGTGACGTTTTGCATGGCTTAATGCAACAACTCAGACTACGTTTTTTGGTCTAAACATATGTTTCGGCATTGTCATTCGCTGAGCTGCCTCCGTAAGTTGCGGTGATTGACTCTCCAAGTGCTGTGCGTGAAAGTAGAGGCACAAACGTTTTTAGAGTGCATGCCTATAAGGACTCTTATATAATATATATTTCTAATAATTACCCGCACACATGTCTCAGGCATAACTTCGCTTGGTTGAAAAGGGTGGCTCTAATGCAAGGAAAGTTTGATTAAATCAGTAATCGTAAATTAATTTTTGGGCAATATATATGATTTAGTAGAAGGAATATATTGTGGCCGCGTATTTTTCTCGAAGTTCCCATTTGTGTTGAATTTCTACAATTCGAATATTGTGGTAATTTGTCCCATTTTAGCTCGAGGGTTCTTTTCAAAATGAAGCTGCTTTGATGAATCGCATTCAAGAGTTTCTGGAAAGATTTTCGAAGATCTAATTTCTTGCTTAATACGGTCGTTTATCCTTCTATGGTAAATCTGTGCAATAGAGCCCTGTGAATATGTGCATTAAATTCTCCTATACGACATTCAATCAGTAGTCGGAGCTAGTCAAATTATAAAATACAAAAAATATCTAGTCAAAAATATTAATAATAATAATAATAATACTTTATTCGCATTGATTGGATAGGGTATCCCAGGCATGCTGGGGGTGCAAAAAGGCATAGCTGCCCATGCCGGAGAGGCTTGCAACCCAACCTGGGGACCCAGGAACTGAGCACACATGCGCAAGGTTATAGAGTTCAAGTTGAAGGCTAGTGCAGGCGCTGGGCAGCCTTTACCAGGGACAAGATATTGTCGTCTTCAGGGGGGAAAAGTCGTGTGAGGTCCGGCGGTAACTGTTGCCACAAAGCAGCAGCACGTGGTAGCCATGAAGACTTGTGACGCTCAGTCAGCGTAAGCAGCGGCTGCAGGCGGCCAGTGCGGTGACAGAGGCGGGGCGCATCAATAAGCAGCTGGTGGCCAGGGCTGAGAAGTCTGCAAAGGAGGCGCACGGAAGCGCCATGCATCCGGGAGGCAAGCGGTTGCCAGGACGCATGGTGAAGAAGAACAGCAGTCCTAATCTGACGATAGGGCAGGCGGCGGGCTCTAGGACTGCTGCGGCTATTAAATGTGTATGCTGCACGTCGCTGGACACTGGCGAGACACGACTGTAGGCGTACCGAATGGGGGAACCAGATTTCCGAACAGTACTCGAGTATGGGGAGAACGAGGGCTGTGTAGAGGCTACGGAATGCGTTTGGAGGCATGTTGAGCGAGGTGCTGGTAATGAAGCCCAGCATACGGCGAGACTTGGCGAGAGTGCGTTGGACGTGAGGAGAGAATGACAGGCGCCCATCAAACTCTACACCCAGTATGACACTTGAGGAGACCCTGCGGATCTCCACTTGGCCAACAGTGAGCCGAGGAGGAGGTTGTCGAGGGCGACACAACCCAGTTACAGTCATAGTCGTTGATTTTTGAGTGTTGATGGGCAGCTGGTGCTGCTGCGTCCACTGGTAGCACTGGTCGAGATCAGACTGGAGAGATGCATAGTCGGAAGGATTGCGGATTGGCTGCAAGAGTGAGATGTCATCTGCGTAGAGTATGGGGGTGCAGTGTAAAGAATCAGTGATGCTGTCTATGAACATGGTGAAGAGTGTGGGCCCAAGCACACTCCCCTGGGGTACACCAGCACGGACAACACTGGAAGCAGATTTGGCGCCACGGTAGACAACACGCTGCATTCTGTTATCCAAGAAAGATGCTAACCAGGCGAGCACAGTGCCTGATATACCCTTGGCGTTAACACTGGCCAGGACAGAGGGGTGTGGAAGACGATCGAAGGCTCGAGAAAGGTCGAGCTGTACAAGCTCACAAGGTGTGCGGTTATCCAGGTGGGCACTCAGTCTGTGTACTAACACACCTAGTGCAGTTTCACAGCTGCGGTTTTGGCGAAAGCCGTGTTCAGCAGGCGACAAAAGGTTGTTGTCGTCGAGATGGGAACGGATCTTCTTATTAAGGATACGCTCAAAAGTGCGACATACAATGGATGTAGACGCAATAGGACGGTAGGAAGACAGTAGACTCGCTTGGGCGCCATGGCCTTTGTAAACGGGTGTGACGTGGGCAAGCTTCCAGGCGTCAGGGGCCGTGCCCGTGTCAATAATGCGCTGAAACATGCGGCACAGAAGAGGAGCCATACTCTGTATTGTGCACTTGAGAATCAGTGGGTGGATGCCATCGGGGCCAGGGCCTTGGGACGGATGTGTGAGGGAGACAGCCTCAAGGACGTCCTCAGTACTCATGGTTACAGTGGGGAGACTGGGAGCCGAGGGAATGGCGGTAGTGGGGCTCAGGATAGGCTCAGGCGACACTGTGTATGTCGACCAGACAGACGAAAAATGGCAGTTGAAGGCTTCCGAGATGCAGGACGGTGAGGAAACCATGGTGTCATCAATGAGAAAACGTGGGCACTGCGACTGCTTGCGTTGAGAGTTTACGTAGGCCCAGAACAGTTTTGGTTCTCTAATCGCTCTTGCGGCAATGACCTCAACAAACAACCGGTGAGCCACGCGAATCTGTTTCTTGAGACTGCGCTGGAGTTGTTTGGCAGCCAGAAGGTCGTCGGCGTGGCAGGTTCTTTTCGCTCGGCGGAATAGCTTGTCTTTCTGTCTGGACAGGGTTATGAGCTCACGTGTAATCCAAGGAGCGTGGTGTCGGCGGCGGGAGCGTTTCTCAGGGACAGTGTCGGAGGTGAGGGCACACATTAGGGAAGTGTAGAGGTCATACATATCATTGATGGTGGGTTCAGAAAGCACAATGTCCCAAGGGGTGAGTGACACAAGTCGTTGGAGGTGCTGCATGTGAAGTTTGGCGTAAGATTGAACCAGCCTGCTGTGTGGACCACGTGTTGGGAATGATGCAAACATGTCTAGAAGGATGGCTCGATGGTCAGAGGAACTAAGGCCAGGCGTCACGACACATCCACGGACAAGGGTGGGGTTGGAAACGAAGCAGAGGTCAAGGTAAGATGTGCTACCAGCGGGGGAAGTGTATGTCGGCTCGGTACAGAGTTGGGTGAACCCGTTAGTATCCATGATGTCGAGGAGAGAGTCCGATGCCAAGTCTTGGGGCGTAGGGGACAGGGGGTCGTGCCAATCAATGTGGGCATTGAAATCGCCAAGGACAAGAATGTTGTGGTACTTGCCGACCACAGAGACCATACGCTCTACAGAGCGACGGTGCTGTTCGTAAGACTCTGAACGCACTGCAGGGGGGCAGTAAACGCAAGCCACAAGGTGTTTCTTCTTGTTGAAAGTAATTTCCACAAATAGAGCTTCAAGCTCGTCCGATTCGAGATCACAGAGCCCGTGGCACGGGAACGAGCTTGGTATTGCAAGCATGACGCCCCCACCACGGGACGAAGAACGATCCCTGCGAAACACAGTGTATAGGTCCAGGGGGATGATGTGGCTGTCAAAAATTGACGGATCCAGCCATGTCTCACAGAGCGCGAAGATGGTGCTGGGCATTGACGCCATGGTGGTCTGGAGCTCCGGTAACTTGTTCCGAATCGAACGGGCGTTCGAAAACCAAATCGCAGGGTTCTTCCTTCGTGAGGAGCCGGGGTTAGTCGGAGGTTCCCGTAAGATCTCGGTCGCGGTCCTGGGTGACCGTGTACATGGCGGGGTCCCGGGAGACTGCGGAGCCGCTGACAGGAATAGCTCGTCGTCGATGGGGGGAAGCTGGCACGCACCACAATACCACTTCTCAGGAGACGCGGAAAGGCGACGGTAAGCCGGCAGAGAAAGGAGCTCGCACTTCCGATGGACCCAACGGTCACACTTGTCACATTGTAGGGCAGCAGTGCTGTTGTGGACATCTCGAGCGCAACGGGGACATGAGTGCCGTGGGCCGGGGTTTGTGGAGACATCTCCGGCAACCAGTAGCAGCCAGACGACGTGGGGTCGAGCGGGCGGGAGCGGACCTTTAGGCTTAGTCGCCGCCGAGGCGGAAATCACAACGATACGGGCTGAAGTCAAGCTGCGTAGTCCATATCCCGGGATCCACGGGTGCCCGGCGCATTCATGGTCTGAGACCTTGGCCTGGAGCTCGGAACGCAGGCGTAGGAAAAGTAGGAGTCCGAGAAAAAGTCGGAGCCATGTGAAAAGCGCGCGGGGCGCCATTTTGCTGTTGCAGGCCACGGTGACCTTACCGCGGCTGATTGATTTAGCCTTGATAAAACACCTGGCAGGAATATGATAAACGCGGTGAAGTTACGTTTTTATTGCAGCTTATCTTGCCTTGTTAGCTTGAAGTCGGCTGCTCTCTGACTTGGGAGGCGTCAAGTAGAGCCCGGCGTTGCACGGGTGCGCTATCGCAGCACACACGGATGTTGACTAATCGCAGTAAAAGCTGCGCTAGGTGTGTTATGTAGCGTGCGTTCGCTGCGTCCAACATGGGAGTATAATTTAGGATGTAAGGTGAAAAAAAGTATATGAGGTTCCGGGGACCAACAGACTTGATGAAGAACGTTAAGAAGACGACATAAAATATCTCATGACTTTTCAAAAGATACAGTTTTAAGTAGTTGCGATAAAACAATTCTTACAAATGTCATGGCATAATCCACACCTAGAGAATAGGGTTTAGATTTTAATATTTTATGTTAATTACTTTTTATTTTAGTTTCATTTTGGCTCACCAGCTCACCTGCATACTTTCGCTTCTTGCAAAGGGTTTGTTTTCATTAACAAAATACACCTAAGCAAAAACAAAAAAGTTACTCTTGAATCACGCCAATGTTTTCTCGAGAAATCGTTTTGCAACTGCCGTATTGAAATATTCAAAAGCGTCCGCAGTGTGAATATCTATTAAATTTGAATCCTATATTTATGAGTCTCTGAATTCGTTCTAATATGCCTTACATATTGTAATACTAATCGAGTGAAACATTTTATGTATTATGAAACTAATACATACGGAATTTCACTTATTGTAGACAGCTACCTTAAGGTTTCACGATAAATCACTATTTGTTTCCAAATTTCAAAGATGAAATATAAATCGCTTAAGGGAATTTTTTTCAGTGCAGAGTTACTTTGTCTAACATTCTTCCGATTTACACATTTACGATAAATTAATTGTTTTTATAGACTTCTTTTTCAAGCCTGGAGTGACAACAAAACACGTGATGTAACTTTGCTGAGCAATTTTTGTGGCATATTTAAAAAGCAGTTACACCCGAATGAAAAAAAAATATATAAGAAAATTTAAGGTTGGTAGTTTTGTCTTTCTTGATGGAAGCTCGTCTAGAGTTTTACGTTCGTAATGGCCTTTTATCCAGTAATTTGTTCTCAACCTAATGTACTTTATTCACCCCAACGAACATGTTGCACTTTGCCTTATATTTCCGAAATATTTCATATCTGTTCTAATTTTCAGAATACTATCTTGCTGACCGATGCTAATAGGTGATTCAGCTAAGAGTGACATTAGCACCTCGTTTCTACACCTCCCCCTCCCCCCCCCCCCCCAATAAAAAAAGAAAGGAAAAAAAAAACATTGACAAATTGGAGTACAGAGATAGTACGAGACTTCTCAAACAATTCAGAGCTGTGTCAATGTCAGATTACCTCGAGATTGGGACAGCGATGCTTGCTTGCGCACGGAAAAGCGGCAGCATGTGACTCAGTTCCGGCTTCTATCAGCTGCCGTAAATTGCTGCGAAACAATGTGCGCTAAGAGAAAAACACACTACAGAGCTGTTTTTTTTTTGTTTATAATTATGTTTGGTTTTATCACTACGATTCGTTTGAAGGAAAGAGAGTACCGAAAAGCAGAATAAAAAATTATATAATTCGCGATAATAATTTTTGCAAGATCGTCAAAAGTGAAATTCGTTGTAATGGATGTTTCGACAGCGGGATGCTGAGGCGGCCTTGAATTGACAACTCGTGTCTGCGCGCCACTTGGCTGATTTTGTCACTGCAGTGCGACTGCTACCGTCCATTAAAGATCATTACACGAGAACACGTACTACGGTATCGCGATCTACATTTCCGATCTAAATTGGACAGAAGGGGAGATAAAACCCAAAAATCTATCCTCTGGTTCTGCAGCATTCTTGAGCGTGAAAAATGCTCAATAACGGTCTCAAGATCTTATTTGCCCTGATTTCTTCAACACCATCAAGTCAATGCCTGTTTATAAGCTGGCTCGAAATCCTGAATCATTGTCGTCCTGCTTGTTTCGCATTAACGTGCAGCGTATCAACAAACCTACCAGGTGACGTCACTGATCAGGGCGAGAACGGCAGGTTGTCTCTTTAGCATACCGGGCCTCTAGCACGCGTTAAGTTGCCTTCCGTCGTACTCTGGCTGCGGGAGCACGCTCAAAGCTCACGGGACGCCTTCATGTTATCGACGGTAGAAATCTCGAGCTGAAAGCTAGACGACTGAAAGACTCCCCTACCGTTTTCATTCTGCAGTGACTGACATTAGTATGCAAATTTTGGAGCGTCATGAAGGACACCTAATACAACTTACCGAGTAAGCCACTGGCGCGTTTAGAGGCGAAACCTTTGCAAATAGTTGCTGATTCTATTGTGTCAGTTAGAGACAGGAAATTTTGATTTTGGAGGATAGTCAAAGAGAAAGATAAATGTATTTAACGACGCTCGGTATTAAATTGCAACAAAGTATGACTACGGCGGTTGCAAATAAAGCAAACCTCTCCACCACAATCCGAGGCATTCGACCGATTTGATAAGGAGACCACTATCCTTGACGTCGAGATCATCGGGTTGCTCACCTAACAAACTTGTTGTTGGTTTTGTGCGTCAAACAACGTATAACCGCATTCTGAGAAGCTTTGCTCGAAAGAGCTCCATGAGCATCAATTACCAATGCCCACTTTGTTTCCTTTTTTGTCTTCACTTTTATCAGTATTTAGCTAAAAAATTGCACGCTTCGCTGAAGTCATACACCTGCGAACTACACAATGGGTTCAAGAAAAAAGATAAAAAACGCGGCGAACCCAAAGGAGGACAACCAGGGATATAACGAGTGGGAGAGCGGTTGCTGTGCGCACTACAGTTTTTAAAAGCAAACAAAAATTGTTGATATTTAGAAACTATGTTTGTGTCGAATACTCCCTATCGAACAAGACCACCAGAAAATTTCTGATGGTCTTTGGGCTGCCGTATTTCGGGACATTTATCGTCTGATGGTTTGATGGCCTGATGATTTGATGGTGTGACGGTTTGATAGTTTAATGGTGTGATAATTTTATGGTTTGAAGTTTGCAGGTCTGATGGATAGTTGTATTTTGGGACATCTGAGGGCTTTAAGGTTTGATGGTCTGTTGCTCTAATGGTCGGTACGAATTTCTATTCACGCAAGTATACCGGCAGAACACAAAGATTGCATTACAGACAAATATGAACTTTATTTTGTGCCCATCATTATTTCAAAAAGGAACATCTAAAGGGTTAGAATACCTTTCGAAATTCCTGTGGAAACCTGAACGCCAGGTGTATTTTGGTTGAGGCATGTTATTATTTATATTTATAAATTATTAGACATTGAATTATTAAACCACGAAACAAAAAATGAAAGCCGTTTACAACTCCCTGTATCGCCGAATTGGAGCGCAGCTCTTGAGGAGGAGGAGGGAAGGGTACTGAGGGGAGGGTGTACCCCTTCTCCCTTCTCCTCCCTTGTGATCCTGCCTGCTACTCCTCCTCCTCTCTTCCCCTCATCCTCCTCCTCCACCCCCTCCTTCCCCTTCACCTCCTCCTGATCCTTCCTTCTCCTCGTCCCCTCACGGGGGTCACGTGACCTCGGGGGGGGGGGGGGAGGGGAGGGGGGTCACGTGACCTGGGGGACCCGAGGTCACGTGACCCTCCCAGCCCACGTGACCTCGGGGGGGGGGGGGGGGGTCACGTGGAACTCAGGTTGCATTCGATGCAAGTTGCATGCAACCTGAGTTGCCTCAAGTGGCATGCAACTCAGGTTGCTTGCAAGGCGCGGTTACGCCGACGGCGACGCCGACGCCGACGCCGACGGCGACGCCGATCAAGCCGGAAACGGGCGCCTAAGAGCTGCGCTCTAAAACGGAAGAGAAAATGCGCTTAATCCACTCCCTACTTTCGAGACTGCACAACGTTCAACTTTAGCAGTGTCTGTTGCGTGGCTATCTGCACTCTGTACCCATCGTCAATGCTGGGAATGACGGTGTCGTGCGTCTGCGTGCAACACTAAGCCTCGTCGGGCCGAGAATGTGGTAAGCCTCCTATTACCTCAGTTCGCGGCTTTGTAAACTTTTTTTCACGCAATTGTTTTAGTTTACTGTACACGTCTACCTAGTAATTGAGTTTCTGAAAAGCAAGGTGCATTTTTTGGCATATTTTCTACCACTAGGATCGTGAACATGATCTACTTAACATACAAAGAGGATCAACAAATTGTTTCACCAACGGACCATAACACAATTTGAAACAAAACTACGTTTGCGAAAACATACCTGGGTGTATAAGGAGGTATCTTCGTGACCTATCGAGTTTTCACGGGCCATTATTGAAGCGGAATATTACGGATTGAACATTCCGTTATCGAGCCACGCCGCTGTCAGCCTTACGCCGAATGTATCCACACATGCCCGACGACGTGAGAACCTTGGCGCCCCCTCTTGGCCACTGCTGGCAACGTCTCGAAGATGGTCAGGTTGTTAGCACCACGAAAAGATGTGATGACAAGAACCATCAGCCTTTTTGACTTTCTGATGATCTATCGAGATATTTTGATGGCCTCAACCGGGCAACAAGAAAACGTTTGGATGGTCCGTTAGTCACCACCAGAAACGTTCTCACGGTCTGTGAGCTACAAACAGGATCATTTAATGGGCCATCAGCCATCATCATAAAATGTTTGATGGGCCAATCTAAAATGCATTATGGGCCATTAAGAAGGTCCGTTGGGCCATCAATGAGGACTGCTCGACCATCAAGAAGGCATGATGGTCTGTCAAGTTGGTTTGATGGGCCGTCAAGAAGGTGTAATGTGCCAGAAGAACGTCTGATGGGCCATCAAAAAACGTTTGATGAACCATCAAAAATGTTTTATGGTCTTTGTGATCGTGAATGCTTTCTAGAAATACGTTTTCCAGGAAATGAAAACGTAAACGTCTTCATCTAGAGTCTGTCTGTTTGTTTGAGTTCACCTCTCTTAGGAGCTAATTTGTCTATAGTGCCCGGTGGTGCACATGAAACATGGCCCAGCGGTTTTATTTTAATCAGCCGCGCCATGAGAAATGCGAGCGGTGTCATATTCCAATGATTATTCAGCCTCAGTGTGAAAATTCGCCAACCTTCTTTTTTTTTTCTTTTGGCACCAAAGCTGCATTACCATTCAATCACTTTACCTGTCATATTTCTCACTGGCAAAACCGGTTAAAAAGGTCCGACGGCATCGCGGTGGATCTTTGGAACCTCTAAGACTGTAGCAGTAATTACAGACGCGACGAGAACGGCACGGCGATCTTCCAGTTATGCCGCATCCGGGGCAAGTTTCCCGTCTTCGTCAACACTTGGGCGTCCCGTAAACTTTGAGCCTGCACACGCTGCCAAAGCACCGTGAAAGGCAATGAGCGCGTGATGGAGGCCTCGCGTCCGAAACGAACGCTCTGTCATTCTTATTCTATCAGCGACTATAGCTCAAAGATGTTTGAACGTGAGAAACGTGTCATAAGAACTTATCAGGGCTGTACTGAAATTGAAGTAGAGCACTATGCGGGCCTTGTAGATATAAGCTATTCTGACCATTTCATATCTTGGCCTGAAGAGGTTGCGTGAAATAAGATATTTAAGCGTTACTACGAGTGCTCGATACTCTTTCCAATAAAAAAAAATGATTGTGTTCTTCTCGTGTAAAACAGATGAACTGAGGCTATAGTGCTGCTCACTATAACGCACAAACTACTCCAAGCCGTTCCTCACACCGCTTCCAGATTTGTCAAAGCTACAAAGACTACATTCTCAAATGATGTCACGATTGTTCCGCCAAATCCAGCGGGAAGATTGTGACATTCTGTAACGGTGTGATGTTACACGAGACCGTGACATCAGAAGGTCATATAACGTCACGATTTCTTTCGTTAAATTTAGCGGGAAAATTGTGCAAAGACAAGGTTTGTCGTTGCGCAAGTTTTATAAAGAGTTAATACCGTATGTTGCTGTTTATTCAAAAAGGTACAACGATACATTGTCGGTTTGTTATAACTAACGCTGCTGTAATTTCTGGTACAAAAAAAAAAGAAACAAAAAGGAAGCAGCGGGTTGAAGTGAAGGCACTACTTACAAACCTTTGCGTACAAGTCTGATAGAACCTCGTCTACGAAGGTCATGCACATAGTTTCAGCTTTTCTATTGAGCAAAAAAAAATATTTTTATATTAGTTTGTCAATTAAGTAAGTTGATGGTAATGTCAGTGAAGAGAAAAAAGGATACAAACAATGTATTAAACAAAGGTAAGAGATACCGTACAAACTGGAAAAAGAAAGGTAAACACGGGCCGGATGTAGAACAGGAACATGTTTCGGCTATATTGTGCTACGGTGCCTAAAACGCGTCTCCGATTGTAATGCGTGCGGAGCGCAAGTTCGTCTGCTCCTTGAGCAGGGGTTGCGGTGAAGTCAGAAAGACGCCGAACACTGATTGGCTCCGATTGAAGGATGGTGGGTAGACCTCAAAGCAAGCAACCTTGAGGGCTACCCACTAACCTTCAATCAGAGCCAATCAGAGCTCGGCGTTCTGACGTCACCACAACCCCTTCTCAAGGAGCAGACGAACTTGCGCTCCGCACAGCGTCCCATTCCGCCCATGCATCGAAAGCGGTCCCGAAGTGGCAACAAATGACGTCATAAAAGCCGCAGTGTCACGCTGTCGGATTTCGCGATTCTGGCGGTTGGTCGCACAAATGCTGTCGAAAAGCAAGAGCGAACGCGGGTGTCGCTGTCGCATCGGCGTCCCAACTTCTGGCTGCCGAAGCTTCCATGCACAGTCAAGCTGGAAAGCGACCTGCAGCAGAACAGGAGTCTGCCACACACGCCACCACTGTTGTGACGCCGCCAGGATCGCGGCCGGCAACAGCATAAAAATTCTGTGACGTCATCACTGAAATCGAGGGACCACTTTTTTTTTTTTTTGTGACGGGGTAAACAGACAAGTCAGAGATGCGTTCCAGGCACCATAAATAGGGAGTTTTCGTAGATGGTTTTCGCCGTCCCGCAACACTCTCCAACACCCGCTACGATGCCCGTAACTCTACAGTCAAGGCCGTCGGCGCGCAGACGCACTAGCGGCTTCTTCGTTGCGGAGGGCTTAGAGGAGGGGAAAATGCGGTCTACGAAAACTCCCTATTGTTCTGTAGCGGAAACGCAACGCTCGTTCTAGGGCGACGCACGTTACGGCTGGAAGATGGGTGCGCCAAACCTGCCATAAATGGGACGGTAATCGTGACATACGAAACTCGTTGAACACTATTTTCAGGAAACGATTGCGACTGACCGTGAATCACAAGTAATGGTTCCGTTAAAACCGCACTTTCGAATTTCTGCACGTTCAATACCCATGCGTGGTTCTTTTCTTTTTTCGTTTTCATTTTGAAAATGTGTGGTTTTTTTTTTGTGTATTGCAATTATGTTCCAGCGTTTACTTTTCTTCCCGGTATTAAAATATAAAAGAATAAAGTATTTTATAATGCGTATTTCACCGACTACGCAACAAAAGCTTCACTTTTTTTCAGCCTAACTACAGACGCTGACGACGCTACGAGGTAATCGGACCGATCAAACAGCGTCAAAAGCGCAAGTCCCTTGCCTTTGCTGTTTATGATTAGTTTAGCGACTATAGAACACGAACAGAAACATGCCGAACACCATGACTGTGTGCTTTTGACGCTGTCTGATTGATCCAATCAGCTCGTAAGGTCGGCTGCGCCTTGATTTAAGCTGAAACGAAGTATATCAAGAATAATCGCTATTCTTTATTGTTACAGGTAATTTGGCCGGCTTTTAGATGCGGAGCATCTCTTGCTCGGGTCTATGTCCCGCGGCGTCGTAGTCCGTACTCACACTACGCATGCGCAACTCTCCTCCTTCCCTCTCTCCAACAGCTGCGCGTTACTCTCTCCGCTCTCTCTCTCTCTACCAGCTGCGTGCACTTCGCGTGCGTTCGCTTCTACTCACACCGCGCGAGCATGCGCAACTCTCCTCCTCTAGTCTCCTCTCATTCAACTGTGAATATAATCAGCGGTAGCGCGCTGCGCGCGTTCAGTTCAGCGCTGTTGACTCCACTTCACTTCGTTCTTCCGATGAAGTGTGATGGAAGCAACAGTCCCGTCAGTTAGTGGGTTGGCGCAAGCAAGCGTCAGCACCACCCCACAAACTAACAGCAACGCTATGTCCACTGAAGACAAAGCTGCGCAGCGAAGGGCACGCGACGCTGAGCGCAAACGCTTGAAGCAAGCGGCAGACCCTGAACTACGGCAACGAGAAGCGGCGTCCATTCGTCAACGTCGAGCGGCGGATGCTGAACTACGACAACGTGAAGCAGCGGCGGTTCGAGAACGTCGAGCAGCAGAACCTGAGGTTCGGGACCGTGAAGTTCAACGTAAACGTACAAAGCGAGCGGCGGAACCCGACCTTCGAGAACGGGAAGCCGCGTTGGTTCGTGAACGTCGAGCAGCAGAACCTGAGGTTCGGGACCGTGAAGTTCAACGTAAACGTACGAAGCGAGCGGCGGAACCCGACCTTCGACAACGGGAAGCCGCGTTGGTTCGTGAACGTCGAGCAGCAGAACCTGAGGTTCGGGACCGTGAAGTTCAACGTAAACGTACGAAGCGAGCGGCGGAACCCGACCTTCGAGAACGGGAAGCCGCGTGTAAACGTCAACAACGAAAAAAAATTACACCATCTTCCCGAGGGGAACCATGGGGTGATGCGGAGCATCGCGGAGTTTCCAACAACGTTCACGTGATGTGTGGTAACCAACGCAAGTTAACAACGTAATAACACGCAAGTTAACAACGTTACTAACACCGTTAATAACACCGTTAATAAAGATCCACGATGCTCCGCATCACCCTATGGTTCCCCTCGGGAAGATGGTGTAATTTTTTTATTCGGGATGAACCAAATAACCATTAGAAAAAAAAAAAGTGTAGCATAAAACTTAGATGACACCCTTTCGCTGCCTGTATCCGGCCTTCGCCTCATTGCGTGGGTGTGTCGCTAACAAAGTCACGAATGTTACCGAAGTGACACAATATATGTAAAAAAAAAAACATTTTTTTTTTTCGAAATTAGTAGGGTTGAGGTCGTAGGACTGTTGAATAGTCTTTTAGGCACATACTAGGTAACTATTAACCAAGGTTGTAATACTTGAACCTTTATTTTTTTTATTGTAAATCATTTACAACAATATACTTTTTTGTTTTTAAAGAGAAGGACGCCCTATACCTTGTCTCATCCTACGATGGACTAAAGGCCAAAGCCACGGGCCGCCAGGTCCAATAACGTTACACACTGAACTATACATGGTTAACATTGATTAAGGGTGGACGAATAATGCTCCAAATAAAAAAGCGCTGCATCATTTCTATAGCTTCGATACTGCGAAGAGCCTGTATGTCGTG